>NIUQ01002969.1:0-19605 GCA_002796945.1 Plectus sambesii
CTTTCATGAGAATACATGTGAAAGGAGAGGAGACGACTTGGTTCATATATATGGGGATACCGGCGGATTGGCGGAGGGAGAGAGTCAACGAAAGAAGCGTGCGTACATTACATTGGTCGAGCGGCGGCAATAAAGCGGAAAATTAAGGCTAATAACGTATGCATAGGGTGTATGTAACATCATGTAAATGCAAATCTGTCAAATATGTACGTTTTCACTGCTGATTACGACGATTCTGTGATATTCCGCAATGGAGTATTATTATATCAAGTTTAATAAGAAATAAACAAAAAACAAAAAACGTTCTTAATCACTTCTCTCTGTGTCATTATCAACTTATTCAACTCTCTGAGATGATTACTGATTTCTTCTAATATTGTCGGCATTCAGCTGCAGTAAAAAGATATCGGTAATTCTGAGTACTAATCTCGAGAATCAGCGTCAATCTGTTGTATCACCAGATTTTGATCGGCTTTGCATGTGACAGACAATGGATCATATACCGGAAATCCTCCAATAGTTGCCATGGACGATCTTATTTTCAACCAAGGCATGATGGAGGCGTTTAATATAGCGAGGGCGATATTTGGAGGGTGGGAGTTGATTTACTTAATCGATGTTTGAATGGAGGCGCTCGTTGGAGAGAGGGTTTTATTTTTTCAATAGTTATATCAATTGTAGCAGTAGTCATAAATACTAAGATTCTGAGTTCTCGACAGTCGCATTTGAATGGGCATACAAGGTTGACCAACACTGCACAAGCGTTGAATACTTTGATCAGTCAGAAGGGTGGGGATTCTTTGAGGGTGGTTGTATAATCAAAACTGAGGGAACGAATACTAGAGGGGGCGTTTATGAACTGTGAGCGACTATTAGATGATTTTCGGTATTTGTCTTTGTGTGTTTATGAGTATTTTTGACTGTTTGAGCATGTCAGAGCTTGTTTGGGTGTATTTTTGTGTATTTGAGGGTGTATGGGGGCTATGGCGTGCAGAAGTTAATGAGGGGGACGGGTGAGGAAGAGTATGAGAGTTAGTCAATAAAACAGTGAGTGAGGGAGTTGTTTAGTAACCACATTAAATCACAAAGATTCATATTTATTCAAGCGATCGGTTGAACTGTGAAAGTGGCAGTTTCGAGTACTTCGACGATTTAAAATAATTTTTGACTACTTTTATAACCAGATCAAAGTGTGTGTGTTGTATGTTTGTTTGAGTTTATACAGTTTGTTTATGACACGATCAAGGGACTGGCAAAGACCGCCATTATAAAGCAGTTAATTTATAAATAAAGACACGCTTTATAAAAGCAGTTGATTGTATGTTCATCGTTTTAAGCATACCTAAGCATGTTTGAGCTTATTTGTGTGTGTGCGTCTGAGGGTGTGCGGAGGTCTACGGCACGCATAAATGATTGAGGAGACGAATGAAAAGTGAGTAAATGAGCGAGTAAGGGAGTTGTCGAGTGACACGTAAAACCACACTCATACACGCATATTTCAAAACGAGCAGATAATGGGAAAATCGGGGCATCTTTAAGCATTTCTTAATAATTGAAGGAAATCTTGATCAATGATCGCAGTAACTAGAGCAAGGTGTGTGTGTGTGTTTTTAATGCTTGCGTGTTTATGTAAGTGTGGATATGTGTGGGTGTATTTCCTTTCAATCATAGACGGCGGCTTATTTAATGACGACACTCTTCAAACTCTTCTCATACCTTTTTCATGCCACTTTCCACAATAATAACGACTCCTTCATTCAAATCAAGGTGTGTGGGGTGTGTGTGTGTGTGGGGGGGGGCCTTTTTGGATGAGGCAGGATATTGTGCGTTTATTTGTAAAATTCACCACAAATGACGACACTGTAGGCGAATGAGTAAATGAGGGGATTGAGGGGAGGGAGACTGGAGGAGTTAGGATAAAAGGTGGATTTTTTTACTATCTTATTGATCGTCAAAACATTCAACACGCTAAAAATACGCAAATCACGCAAAGTGCTCAAATCATTCAAAAGGTATAAAATACCCAAAATGAAGCTTATTTCCAACTGATCGATGGAATTGTTAAAATCGTCAAGTTTGAGCGTATTCTATGATTGAGGGCAATTTCGACTCTTTAACGAGATCAGAGTGTGTGGAGTGTTGTATCAATCGGCTGTGGTTCAATAAAATGCTTTTCATTTGTGTTTTATAGCGGCGGCGTCGCAGTGATAGATACGTTCCCCTTATCCTCTTTCACACATATTTATGATTTTTGGGCAAATGAAACGATGCAGAGATTTCTTCGAAAAAAGACACTTTTAACTGTAGGTAGAAATATTAAGGGACTTAGCATCATCGACCATCCACATTCAATGGCGGCTGATTTCGTTCAATTAGATAATGTGTGTTTCTGTGCGTGTTCCTCCTTCCCTCCCATACGATGGATTAATATTCTCAAATTATTATCAAAACTGATCTTGTATTTCTACCATATTGCACTATCACAAGAATTCTAACCAAATCAACAAGGTAGTATTTTTAAAATCCAGCAGGATAAATTACATCATTTGTTGAACTGACACAAAAAATCACAGTATAAAAAAATCATAAATATACGCTTGCAAGCAGCCCGCTTGAGAAGGAAAATGATCGAAAAGCACAATAAATTGCTACACTTTCAATGAAAATCCAATGTCGATATCGTTCATTTTTAAGTTGCGTTCATTCATAATCTGCCCATTCACATATATGTGTATCTGTTTATGTAGCTTTCTGTGTGAGTGTGTGTGTGTGTGTGTTTGTGACATACTTGGGGAGGGGTGAATGAGTTGTTGCCAATAAAATACGAACACATCATTTTGCATGTTCGATGAAATAGAGGCTCATTTTCCATCTAATTAACTCTACTACTCTACGTAAAATAGGTGAAATCAAGGTGATGAATATGTTTGTGCGTTCAAAATTTAAAATTTCGCCACATCTGTCGATTGATAGGAGTCATCGTCGATATTCCTTGCAATTCTTCTTATTAGCTCAGTAAACAACAGAACGAACTAACGAACAAATGAATGAATAGAGAGAGAGATTGCGATTTGTCAACATTTATTGAAGAGCGCATTGGTTAATTAATATTTAAAAAACACTTGTTATCCTTCTTCATTTTATGTACATTCACAAAATAAAACATGTATGACTCCTCAGAATGTCAAGTGACATTTCTTCGACTTTCCTATCCAGCGCTTCTACGAAAACACCTGGTAGGTCCCTTCGTAACTTGGCAGGAATCGGCACATGTTTAGATAAACGTGGCTTAAGCTTAGGAGCTAGGCGCATGTAGGGAAAATAATTAAAAGTAAACTATTATATGGCGAAATTCACTTGGCCTAAAAATTATTTTTGGAGCAAATTGAAAATACCTTTTCGTTAAATCTTCATCCAAAATATTCGATGTTCTTCATTCTCTCCTTTGGCCTTCTTTTATTCTAAAACATTTTTTCGTCTTCTCGTAATCGAAGAAAGAGATTTATAGTAAAGCGGAAAACTAATTCCAGTTGCGTTTTGCTACAACTCTTTTGAAAAAGGTAAAAATTTCCCCTTGTTTTAATCAAAATTCGGGATAACTTTAACACAAATGTGTTCTATTCTTTATGGGCTATCCGAGAATGCATCACTTCTTCAAAATAGGGTTAGCATTAGTTTCCCATATTTATTTAATGAAAATGGCGAACAAAATTCACGGGTTTTTTCCCAACAAACTACGGTACATGCACATATTGCGACCACCACCATTTTCAGACCCCTATATCTTTGTGCCGGGGAGAGAATAGTGAGAAATTTTTATACCATCGTTTTCTCTCGCCGACACGAATCGATGTGCAAAAAATTACGACCCCAGCATCCCTCCTTCACCATGATGCGCACTTTTGAAAAGTCCCCTAATCCTAAGCCTAAGCCTCTTTGTATCACACCAACGTAGGACGAGTGCGCCTCGATAAGTTAAAGCGTCAGCGAGGTGAACGCACACCTCAGACACGAAAAGAACCGTGGCTTTGGCTAGTCGAAAGGTTACTGCCTAGTCGACGATATCTGGTATTTGGATGACAACGATAGTCCTAGTCAGTACTGGGTGTCTCTCACTTGTGGCCACCGGCATTTGTATCAATAATCTTGTGTCGTTAAAAAAAGAAAGACTGTGGCCCCTTTCTTTCCTACAGAAGATGCAAGGGAACAAGCCCACTGAACCACCATTAACTGATATTACGACTCTGTCCCACAACGTGGCGACAGCGTTATAAAAATTTCAGCGCTTACATACTGACTGGAATTTAATTTTACGCTTGTCACAATTTTTAATATTTTAATGTGAAACAACTTCACATTAAAATTTGCGCAAATAATAATGAATTAAGCTCTTCTTCCACAGCTGTTGTTCTTTCCATTACAATGAGTCGTTTACCAAACCTTGGAAGAAGAATAAATACGGTTTTCATTATTACCCTAACAAGTTGCTTGTTGGCAGTTATTCATCTCAAAAATTACGATACGAGAAGATTCGCCTCTGCTGCCAATGTCATTGAAATAAAAAATGATATAGAAGAATTCAATGAAGCAGCATATACGATCCATCAAAAAACCAATGATTCCTATCAATGTTTACAATGTAATCAATATTCTAAAGCTATAGAATATAGTACAGATAACAAAAATCAGTTAAATTACACACGGTTCTTGCAGTTGCACCTATTTGAAATACTCAAAGGATCTTTAACTGGCTACAGTATAAAAACGGAATCAAGACACCCTCTTCAAGGAAGAGGGCCTTTCGATGAAGTAAGAAGTTTTTATGGAGAAGCTTGGCCCAATACTGCCGTTACAATGATTGGAATTGCCCGATTAAATAGTCTGCAAATGATGCTAGAAGACGTAATTTTCAATAATACTGATGGAGATTTTATGGAATGTGGTGTTTGGCGAGGTGGAGCCAGCATATTTGTAAGAACCGTTTTAGTTGTTTATCAATCTTCTAAGAAAGTATACGTTGCTGATTCCTTTGCTGGACTACCGCTAAATAGATCCAATAGAGATGTATCTATGTGGAGCACATTATCGGATTTGGCTGTATCTGTAGAAACTGTGAAACACAATTTTCAGCGATTCGGTGTTTTTGATGAATCTCAGGTGATATTCTTAAAAGGATTTTTTAATGAAACAATGCCAACAGCACATAAACAAATCAGTAAATTGTCAATTTTGAGATTGGATGGTGACATGTATGAAAGCTGCTTTGACATTCTCAGTCATATGTATTCTCATGTATCTATTATGGGTTACATTATTGTTGATGATTGGAATATGCTTGAGTGTCGAAAGGCAATAAATGATATACGATCAGAATTAGAAATAACGGAACCTATACAGGCTATTGATTCATTATCAGTATTTTGGCAAAAACGAAAAGAAATCAACTATGATATCAAATATCTTTACAAAAAACTCTTCTTGCCTCTATAAACTGCAATGCATTGTAGTCATTTTAAACATTTTCATGAAAGCTTAAATATAAAAAATCTTGAAGTATCGGGTTTTCTCAATATAATTTTTTTTCTCAAATTCATACTTCTCGAATTCACGCTGCACTAGGGCTTACTTTCAAAAACCTCGCACTTTAATCCGAAGGCGCAATTTCCTTTTTAGAAATCTTTCGTTATGTGAATGAAGCGGCCCGGATTAGCAATTTTTTTCTTAAACGTACGCTACATTGCACAAGTGTTATGTTCATGTCTCCAAGCGTTATGTCGCTAAACTTTTCTATAAAAATATGCTTGTAAAAATGTAATCTTGCTTCTTTAAAATAGTATCAGACGGTAGAATTGGAACAATACTAGGATATAGTGAGTTTATAGACATTTCATAAAAGTAAGCGCTGCAGTGTAATTTCGAAGTTTATGTGAAGGTCGAAAAATTGGCATTTTTCATCTTGATATGGGACGTAATAACGAGACTTTCCAATATTTATATTTGAAATTCTCTAAATATAGTGTGTTAATGAAATGCGGTGCCTTTATTATTTTAATGTGTTCGTTTCGATAAATAGTTTTGCTCTTTCATTTTTTTAATATTATAGGATAAGGTATATCAGTTATTAAATAAAACCCACGATGTCTTCATTTACGTGCCACAGAAAGCATTGTCTGCCACTCCATTAAAATTTCTTCCAATTCTATCAATTTCTGAGGATGGTCCGAGCCTTAAGGTATCTGAAAAACACCAACTCAGCCAGTTTTCATGGTAATCGAATTTTTAAGCAGTAGCCGCCTACACCTCCGCTGGATGATCTGTGGTAACAGAGTTGCCAAAAATCAATAATCAAAATCATGAAAATTGGCCGAATTGCTGTTTTTCGGACATAGTAGACCTACAGAGATCTTCGGAAATTAATAAAATTGAAAAAAGCCTGTAGGCAAAGAAACGGAATCGCAATAACGTGCAGAACTCCAAAAAAGCCATCCAATCGTAAAGTTTTAAATTTCATGACCTCTGGCAATAACAATCAACTAACTTCGCTTTTTAGGAAAACATTTGCGCTTTTGTGGACTACCCATGTGCCAAAAATCAGCTAACCATCTCTACTCTCCGTTTCGCCGGCGCTCTCTAAAGTCACGTCCTATTTAAGGCCTTTTTTCACACATATTGGAGTCCCGCAATGACATTTTGTACAGGAAAAGACCGAAACTCCGCCCACTATAAGCCATATGCTAGGAAACCATACGGTTATAATTCGAACTTTGGATACAACTCCGTTCAAAAGTTATTTAACCTGATTTTTTATTGTGCCACCCTGTAATATGTATTATTAATACAATTTTGAAGGATACTTGCTTCAAATGTATAAAAGAAAACCACATGTTTTCTTAATATACCTCATCACTTTTAATATTGTTTTCTGGTTTATAATATTTCTTATATTTCCAAAAACGAAGAATAATTTCAACAACGACTTCACAAACAAGTGCGCTGGAGCGTTAGTGAATATTTCAAAAGCAATCAAAGCTCACACATTTCGAGAAGTGTTGAGAATATATGAAAAATTATTTTGCGAATTTAAAAATAGTTTGACAAATGTGAATCTTGTTGAATTTGGGGTAAGTGAAACTGATATATGTACAGTAATCAATATGGCAGTAATGAAAAACCCAGTGCACTAAATTTGAATGAATATTTTGGATTTGGTTTTTGGCTGGTTTCTTGATGGCGAGCAGTCAGCTCTCTCACTACTTTCTTGTTCTCTCAGTACCCCAAACAAAATCCCTGCTTCAACACGCCATCGCGGGCGTGAGAGTAGCACATTGAACTCGGTTTTTTGGTGACCCCACCATGAGCGAGCAGCTATCGCTGACTCATGGTCGCTACAACCCATCTGGCTTCAAACGCTGGCGAGTGGTGATTCGCTTTGGGCGGCTGTGACAGTTAAGGGAAACATGAAATTCACGCTTTGTTCGTAAGAAATGAATAAGCAAATAAAGCCTGAAAGAAAAAGACTTAACGAATTTTAATTTTTTTTGCAAAACGTTTGGCTAGAACGTGACAAATAACTTCTTTAACAAAAATTATGGAATATAACAAGGTCCCAAGCATAAGGCGATTTGGGACATTTTTTAATGGCCTCCAGGGTGCTGCAGCGACTTTCGGGCTGAAACTCCACCCGCTTCAAGCTCACCCCTGGAGATATCTCTAGTCCAAGTTTCGTCTTCAGGTGCCACCTTCCCGATTCAGGAGGGCCAAGGATTTTCTTTTTTGGGACACCTGTATAAAGATCTAATATTTCTAAGCATCAAGTTTGTCTTGGCACAATGGGCAAAAAGTGTTCGGATTTTGCTGAAAATTTGTATGCTAGGGTGCTCTAGAGTAGAACTTTCGAAAATAATGTCGGATTTTTTCACAAAAGTTTTAGATTGAAAACTGATGCAGAATCTGAAGCGTTATGCAAGAGAGAAAAGTCGGGGATTCAAACTTTTTAGTTTTTTGATTTTTTTCGCTCAGAACTTGTTCACTAAACAAAAAAATTGATAAACACTAGGATTTTAGCCCTAGCTCTGGGCTATCCAACGGTATCATGAAAATGGGCAATCAATAGTCTCGCACGGGTCGCAAATTGAGTCCGAACGTGATGCACCCCATGTTTACCGTGTTTGGCATAGCACATAACAGCAAAGCGCGTATGACAAACAACCCTGGTAGTTTGCAACCAAATTCAATGCGGATTTCGGCATCTTGTAGAACTCTCATTAACTTAGATTTCCTTTTTTTAATCATAGGAATCCGATCACAATTACTCATTTTACGAACTTTCTACGGAAAGTCACAATTTCGGACGTTTTCGCGTTCTTTGCACGTTTCTAAAATAACTTGGTTGGCGAACCGTTAAAATTGCCCGAGAAACGCATGACAATGTGAAAACTGTGACTTACCGAAGAAAATTCGTAAAATGAGTAATTGTGATCAGATTCCTATGATTAAAAAAAGGAAATCTAAGTTAATGAGAGTTCTACAAGATGCCGAAATCCGCATTGAATCTGGTTGCAAACTACCAGGGTTGTTTGTCATACGCGCTTTGCTGTTATGTGCTATGCCAAACACGGTAAACATGGGGTGCACCACGTTCGGGCTCAATTTGCGTTTACTGCATGCACGAGTTTGCCCATTTCTATGAGGCCGTTGGATAACCCATCGCTAGGGCTTTAATCCATGAGACGCTCAACTCCGGCTTCCAAACAAGTTTTTACCGAAAACTTCAAAAACCAAAATGTTTGAAATTCGATTTTTCTCTCTTGCATAAATTTTTTTTTGCACCAGTTTTTAATCTGAGCACACATTCAGATTCGTCTCATCATTTCAAATCGATTGAATTATGTAAACATTGATTTTGACAAATTCTGCCTTGTAAGTTCACAAATTTGAATATCCCACCTTATTTCAAAGCGAAAACTTTAAAAAAAATCCGACATCATTTTCGGAAGTTCTACCCTAAAAGACCCTAGCATACCAAATGTCAGCGAAATTCGAACACTAATTGTCAACTGTGCCAAAGCTCTAAACAAAAAACTCGATGCTTAGAAAAACTCAATCTTAAGAAGCAATTTATATTAAGTTGATGGCAAGAAACAGGAACAACTTTTTAGATTTGTTAGGTTGTCTAATAAGTCCTTGCGCATTTTTCTCCGCCCTTGAATTTAGCATCTCTAGCTTCACAAGAGTCGCTGTTCAATGATCTTTTTTCGCTTTGTAGCTCAAAATACTAGAATTTTACTGGTTTTTGTAGGTTGGAGTAGTATGGTAGAAGAGTTTACTTCGGTATATAACCTACATCAACGTAACAGTGAGACAACTCAATCTGTAACTGAACAACCATCCTAGTGTGAGAACACACGTTTTTATACTAGTGTGATAACCCTTATCTTGTAGACAAGACAAAGGGTGTGTGAGGCCTTGTCACTCAGCGAGGCCTCTGCGACCCGGAACTAGTGGTTCCAATTTCTATTAACCTAATTGAATCATTGGATCTTATTTATCACGTTTCGGCATTATTAAGCGGTGGTCACAATGCGGCAGCAGGCAGCAAATGCAGCCGGCTGCATGCCGGCAGCAAAATGCAGCCGGCAGCAAGAAACAAAATTTTTGTTTCCTGCTGCTTGCTGCCGGCAGCAAATTTTGTGTTCTTCTAATCTTGAGTGGAATATTGCAGTTTTATCGTATAATATCAAAGTTATATAATATTTCAAAATTTGCAGCCGGCTGCTTTTGCTGCCTGCTGCCGCATTGTGACCGCCACTTTATGATCTTTGTCGACAGTTTTTTCCGCGACTAAATCCATGCTTAATGAACAAAGATATTACAAAGCTCGCAAAGAGCACTCAGTTTCGTGACTAAAAAGTATTTAACAATTTATTTCGGGAATAATTAAAACCAGAATAATTCAACTGAGCAGAAACTTACCAGAAATAATCTGCAGATATTGGGATTTTATTTGAAAAAGAATTATTGAATTCGGCCATAGCGTTGTCAAGATATGGCCAAGCAAACATAAGTAGTTCTTTGGAAGCGAATTGCCTTCGACTCCTATGGGTATGCTATCGCGCTTGAAAATGAGTAATGGAATTGAGTGCTCTTTGCGCGCTTTGCAATATCTTTGTTAATTACGCATAAATTTACTCGCGGAAAAAACCAATAAAGTTCTAGTTTTTTGAGCTACAAAACGAAAAAAAGATCATTGAAAAGCGACTCTTCTGAAGCTAAAGACGCTAACTTAAAGAGCGGAGAAAAATGCGCAAGGATTTATCGGTCAACCTAATACTTGGTGGGTCTGATAATTCGCCTGTTTTTGAATCTGAACAATTTAACATAAACTGGATTGTAATGGATTTATGCTCTTTTTTTGCAATCCCCGCGCTGGGTCTCTGGCAAAAAAATTTTTGACCCAAAATATTGGGAATGTTCCTATGACAAAAGATCTCCAAGACGGGTGTTTTGAGGACCGCTTTAAGCTGTGAATGACATGATAGCAAAGTTGCTGAAAAGAACCCGAAATTATTGAAAGTAAACGCTCTATTTTCGATCAAAAGTTTTTTTTGTTAAGAAGATTACCTCAGCGCGAGTATAGTAAAAACGCAAAATTTAAATAAACCCGTTCAATCTTTGCAATGTTATTCAAATTCAAGAATCAGGAACTTAATTGGCGTACCTGTTGCATTAACTGCACCAATATAGCGCACACAGTTATATGAAAACATTAAACGTTCTGCATTCATGCAGAAGTGCTCTTATCAAGTTAAAGAAAACTAGCGCTTTTAAAGGATGGCAGCTTTTCTGAAGTGAGTGATGGCGGTGGATCACTGTTGATATATTCACAGTTTTTTGGGCCTCATTCTAAAATTACTGGCGTTGGAATCGAACAAAGATTGGAGAGCGTGCCAGAAAATGTTCACGTATATACATGGGGAAATCATAGAGAAGAAAAATTTGTGAAATTTTTCTTGTGTAAGGAAATTATTCACATTATCATTGATAGCAGCTCAATACAACATTTTTCAAAATTCAAAACCATGTGGCCATGCCTTAGCCAATACGGCTACTACGTTATAGAGGTTAGTTTAAAAAATCAGTCATTAATTTTTGACACAGTGATAAGTTTTCTGCATTTTTATTTAGACATACATTCGCATGAGCATGAAATTACCTTAGTATAATTGATCACATCCAAGATACTTTTCTTGAAACATGTGAAATTCTATGCTTTCCACGTTATATAATTTGCTGTTTCTAAATTCAAATAACCTTTGTTACGTTTTTGTGTCATTGGTTTATAGTTTGCTGAATTGATCAGATTCGAAAAACTATAGTTGAAAAAGTTTTGGACCGCCCTATACTATTTACAGGGTAGCAGAAATGTCCCTGGTGTAATTTTTCAATCTACTTTTTTGAATTTTCTTCAAAACGTTTTATACAATTTGTAGTTACCATTTTGTTCGCCTTTTAATTCTCTATCGTTTACTTTATAAGCTTTATCGACAACTCGACTCAGAACTCGTTTTATGCCAACTTAAAAAATGCAACATTTTTGCACTCATTTAGAAATTCGCGAGAGAGTATGATTATGCGCGTCGCGAGAAATTTTCTTGAAAATGACATCTTCTCTTTACTTGGCCATATCTTGATAACGTCGTGACCCAATTAAATAATTCTTTTTCAAATGAAACCCCAACTTTTACAGATTATTTTCTTAATTTTCAACTTAAATGGGCTATTCTGGTTCAAGGTGGTTCGGTCTATGCACGCGCGGTGGGCGGTCGGTTCACTCGGCCGCTCTGCCTAAACAGACAAAAACCCCGCTCTCAACCCGCAAGTGGAACAGCGTGGAAGTGTATGTTCCAAACCTGTGTTCCTACTACTATTAGTAATTACGTCTACAGCTACTACGATGAAAATCAGCTCGAAATCGACGCCAATACTCAACTTCTGCACGTTTAACGCTCAGTTGCTGCTTGACGCCGGACAGCTTGCTGACTTTGAAGATCAAGCCACTAAGATAAACTTTGACGTCATCAGACTGGCAGAAGTGAGAAGAAGAGGAGCCACACGACTCGAGCTTAGCTCAGGCTACTCACTCTTTTACTCCAGAAACTAATCAATCGCAGAACAGCATCAGCTTCTACACGACCCAGAACTGGACCACGTGAGTGCTCAAGTTTTTTACTGGTCAGCTCACACATTGCTTCTCTACTGCTTGATCTTTATGGCCGCAAAACAATACGACTCATCTAAGTCTATGCTCCAACAACCGCTTACAATGACAAAGTGGTCAAGTCATTCTATGAAGATCTGGATGATGCCATGCGGGGCAGCTCTGCGGCAACGCATACGATTATCATGGGAAACTTCAACGCCAGGGTTGGTCAACAAACTGCGGAAGAACAAGCGATTGGACAGTTTGGACATGGAGAACGTAATGAGCAAGGACAAATGCTGGTCGACTTCTGCGAGGCGCGCAAAATCGTCATCAGTAACATGCTATTCAAGAAGGGAAATCGATGGAAAGGGACCTGGCGGAGTGCGAATGGCGAGATGCTGAACGAAATCGACTTCATCCTCAGCAGTTGCCAAGAAATCCTCACTGACGCCTCAGTGCTAAACAAGTTCACTACAGGCAGTGACCACCACCTTGTCAGAGCTAGAATCAACATGCGAGGAAGTCACACTCAATGGCACCAACTTGTAAGATGGCAAGCGCCAAAAAAGCCAGTCAACCAAATACTAAATCAGATATATACCAGTTTGCTATCAAAGACCTCATGAGATCGAACTTCAACAAAGACAACAAACTGGATGAGCAGTATGGCGCCATTGTGAACATGATTTGAGATTCAGTCTGAATCGCGTTGGAAGAAGTGCAAGCTCCCAGCAAAATCACAGAAGAGACACGTCAGCTACTCAAGAAAAGGCAAGAATCAAAGCAAGCTGGAAAAATGAATGTCAAATACACCAAACTCTGCAAGCTGATTCAAAAATGGATCAAAGTCAACCTAAACAACTAGCAACTGTCAATAGTCACAAGCACAATCAAAAACAATTGAGGGCTCTGCAAAGTTTGCCAGCAACTTTCGACTGGTACTCGCCCAATCATTGCCATCCAACTTGCCAATGGCTGCGTCAAGCACAACTGTCAGTCGCTCCTTGAAGAAGTGAAGCAGTTCTACAACAACCTATACAGCAGTATGATTCCGGTCTCAACAAGCCAAAAGTCATCCAATGAAGAACCAACAGCCCTGTTCCTTGACTGTGAAGTGAGGAAAGCACTTATCTGCTTGTGACATGGCACTACTCCTGGAGAAGATGGTGTCATGGCTGACGCCCTCAAACTGGCCAGCCACACGCTCATCCAACTGCTGTGCAAACTGTTCAACAACTGCATAAGCTCAACTGCATCCCAACTGGCTTTGCCAATTTGAAGATGATCCTGCTATTCAAGAAGGGCGATCCAAATCTTGTTGCAAACTACCATCCAATCTCGCTTCTCTCAACATCCTACAAAACATTCACATGAGTGCTCACCAATTGACTCAAATCGTACTTAGAAGACGCCCAACCAGTCAAACAGGCAGGCTTCAGACGTGGCTTTTCAATGGCAGATCATATCTAGATGCTGAATGAGCTTGCGGAGAAATGTGATGAATTTCATCTTCCACTGTTCATGCTGTTTATCGATTTCAAGAAGGCATTCGATTCGATTGAATAAGGCGCACTGTATGAGGCTCTGTGGCGGCAATCAATCCCAGAACAAGCGATCCGACTACTCCAAATGATCAACGAAAACGGACGCACAACAATCCACATCAGATTTGACAAGATGGAAATCAATGAATGCCAAGGAGTCTGACAAGGGGACACGATTTCACCCAAGCTATTCTCAGCATGCCTACAACTAGCATTCGATCGAGTCAACTGGCAAGGCAAAGGGATAAATATCAATGGTCAACATCTCAACCATCTATGATTCGCCAATGATATCGTTCTGATCTCGCACAACTACAATCAGCTGCAAAAAAATGGCCAAAGATCTACAACGGCAAGCCAAAGCAATTGGATTGAAGATCAACGTCAACAAGTCAAAGCTGGTCACCAACCAAAACACCAATCAACGCCCTCCATTCATAGTCACAGGCCAACAAGTTGAACAAGTCAGTGAGTTTGTCTACCTCGGACAGACGATCGGCGACAGCACAAAGCGGCAAAAGGAGATCAGCAGACGAGTGACAGCCGGCTGGCGCTCATATTTCAAGTACAAAATGATCTACACGTCAAAACGAACACCGATTTTCCTGAAATGGTGTCTGTTCAACAGCTGCGTACTACCAACAATGCTATACGGTGCAGAGACCTGGTCACTTACAAAACGGGAAGAAAACTGGCTTGCTGTTGCACAACGACGAATTGAGTGAATCATGACTGGAACAAGCCTTAGGCAGCGGAAAACGAATGAATGGCTTCGCAAGCTGACGCGAGTCAACAACGTCATGCGATTGTATTGGCAAAGGAAGTGGCGCTGGGCGCAAAGAATTGCGAAGATGGATGAGGACCGCTGGGCGAGAAGGGTCACCAAATGGCAACCAAGGATAGGAAAGAGAGGAAGAGGAAGGCCGAAACAGCACTGGAGAGATTAGATAGTGAAAGTCGCCGGCGTAAACTGGATGGCGATCGCGAAGAACGAGACTTGCTGGTGACAACTCAAGGAGAAGTTCTTAAACCCAGAAGCGGCTGTGATCTAATCGATCTGATTATTATCGCGCAATTTTTTTTAATGAATATGTGATACAGCGGCTTGCATGTGTACTGCATTGAGATAGCTGAAATAAATAAATAAAAAATAAATAAATTCTGGTTCAAGTTATTTAAGAAACAAATTGCAACATTATGTTTACGTCACCTTCTATGTACAAAATTTTGCATTTTTTTAGTTAGCATAAAATGACGAAAAATAGATCAATTTTCAAGATTAAAAAAAAGAAATCTAAGTTAGAAGTAGCTTTATCAGATGCAGGAAACTGCATTCTAATTGGGTGGGTTATCGTGAAGTCATGCGCATTCAATCTTGTGAAGTGATTTTGGGCCTCCCTGTATATTTGCCGTTCGGTGTATTGTTTTTTCTACTGTAATGAGTCGAGTTGTCAATAGAGCTTATAAACTAAACCATAGAAAATTAAAAGACGAACAAAGTGGTGTATACAAATTGAATAAAAATTTTCGAAGGAAACCCAAAAAAGCAGCCTGAACAATTACACTTTTCTGCCACTTAACTTTTCTGCCACTCTGTAATTAAATCTTTTGTGCTATAACTTAATATCCGGTTTTTCTAAGCATCGAGAAATTTGTTCAGAGCCTTGGCACAATGGGTAAAAAGTGTTCGGATTTTGCTAAAATTTTGTATGCTTGGGTGCTTTAGGGTAGAACTTCCGAAAATGATGTCAGATTTTTTCACAAAAGTTTTTACTTCGAAATAAGGCGCTATATTCAAATTTGTGTGCTGACAAAACAGAACTTGTCAAAATCAATGTTTTCATGCACCAATCGATTGAGAATGACGAGCTGAATCTGATTATGTGCTCAGATTAAAAATTGGTGTAGAACCTGAAAAGTCATGCATGAGAAAAAAGTTGAATTTTAATGTTTTTGGTTTTTTGATTTTTTCGGTCAAAATTTGTTCACATTACATGAGTAAAAGTTACCCTAGGAATAAAGTACTAGCTTTAGGTTATCTAACGGCATCATAAAAATGGGCAAACTCGTGCACGCAGTGAACGCAAATTGAGCCCGAAGGTGATGGATTCCAAATTTACCAAAAAAAATGGGTATGAGGGAATGTGGCAGAACGTAACTGAAATCAGTTTTTATATATATCGTTCGATGGAGAATGATGAGAGCAATCTCAAAATATGTGCAGATTTGCAAATAGTTTAGAAGCTGAAAACTTATATAGAAAACAATATATCGTGTTTTTCAGCTTTTTTCAGCTCTCGATTTTTTTAATTTTTTGGTCAAAACTTGTTTACATTACATAAGTAAAAGTGACCCTAGGAATAAAGCACTAGCTCTGGGTTATCCAACGGCCTCATAGAAATGGGCAAACTCGTGCATGCAGTAAACGCAAATCGAGCCCGAACGTGGTGCACCCCATGTTTACCGTGTTTGGCATAGCACATAACAGCAAAGCGCGTATGACAAACAACCCTGGTAGTTTGCAACCAAATTCAATGCGGATTTCGGCATCTTGTAGAACTCTCATTAACTTAGATTTCCTTTTTTTAATCATAGGAATCTGATCACAATTACTCATTTTACGAACTTTCTTCAGAAAGTCACAGTTTTCACATTGTCATGCGTTTCTCACACAGTCTAGTCGGCGTACCGTTAAAAATGCACCGGATTCATGTTCCTCACAGTCTAATTAGCATGTTTCCGAAATTTCAGTTAATTCGTTCAATATTTATCGAGAAAACGCCATTAAAATTTGTCAAGTAACTTTTGGGACACTTTGTACAGGACACTGGCGCATGATTAGAATTCCATATCTAAGCGGTCATCAGCCCCTTGAAAGGGCAGAGTGGCCACTTAAACATGCAATAAAGCAAATACACAACAGTGCTCATGGCCCAAATTTTAACCATGTGGTGTCCAGCATATGGCTTATAGTAGGCGGAGTTTCGGTCTTTTCCTGTACAAAATGTCACTGCGGGACTCCAATATGTGTGTAAAAAGGCCCTAAATCGGACGTGACTTTAGAGAGTGCCGGCGAAACGGAGAGTAGAGATGGTGAGTTGATTTTTGGCACATGGGTAGTCCACAAAAGCGCAAATGTTTTCCTAAAAAGCGAAGTTAGTTGATTGTTATTGCCAGAAGTTATGAAATTTAAAACTTTGCGATTGGATGGCTTTTTTGGAGTTCTGCACGTTATTGCGATCCCGTTTCTTTGCCCGCAGGCTTTTTTCAATTTTTTCGATTTCTAGAGAAGCCCATAGGCCTATCATATCCAGAAAACACGAACTCGGCCAATTTGCATGATTACTGAATTTTGGTCGTTTTGATAATTAACCCCAACCCCAATCAACCCCGATCATAAATTTAAAATCCACCTCCGCTCCCCACTCTAAATTTTGTTACAAGTAATAGTGAAGGAAGCTGTCTAAGGGAAAGTCAATAATCTGTCACTCATACAGCTGATAATAACTCATTTTGTTCTCTTATATTGTCTCATCTCACTCGCTATAGCTAGATCTATTTCCTGCAACTACCTGAATGCGTCCTCAAAAATCCGTAGTATGGGATTGTTTTATAATGCAAATTGACAATAGCGATAAGGCTTTTTTCAAGCTCTGCAATGCGCTTTAATCGTGCAAATAGAGTTCGATCAAGAATCTTCGCGATCATTCTCAAACCGCCCACAAGATCAACCTGCGATACAGGCCCACCATCTTCACTTAAATTTACGAATTTTTCTTAAATATAGGTGCGCTGTCTTAAATCTTATAAGACACAAAAAAATTTTAAGACAAAAAATGAGCAGGAAAGCGTGTAAATTTTTTTCATTCCCTGAAATTTTAGGGTTGTCATGTCATCTTTTTGTCTTTCTCGAAAAGCAGATGTCACTATTAATGCTTATTCTTCTATTTCATAAAACAATAAACTGCGAAAAATTCGCTAAAACGAATTGATGTTTTGTCTTAAACTGGAAGCGTTTATCTTAAAAATTTCTTAAATTTCAAAAAATCTGTCTAAAATAGCGACTTTCGACCTGGCATCCCGCTGCGATAGCAAAATGACGATGAGGATATTTCGAACGAGGTAAACCAGTTGAAATTCCCAAGGCATCCAATTTAGGTGAAAGACTTAAACTAAACCTAGACAATGGTCAAGTACTGCGAGCAACAAATTACGCGAAGGAGTTTCCTATCCACTAAATATCAGATCGTCGCTATTCATCTGCGCCACCCAGCATTGTACTTAGCGAACGCCTGTTTAGCGGTGCGACCCTTTTGTACAGGATAAGTTGTGGAAGAGCTGAAGGACTTATTTTCGCTCGCTGCAACTCGACGCGCATTAACTACCAATACTAAATCTTTATACAGTGAAATTCACTTATAGCGGTAATTGCGGGACCGGCCAAAATTACCGGTATAAGCGAAATACCGGTATAACCGAATTTCGCTTATACCGGTATTTTGACCATTTTACACGAAAATACCGGTATAAGCGAAATTTTCTCATTGTTGTCGAAATATTGGTACAAAAAGAATTCTCTCCTTTAGCCTTATAGACCTCAGGAAGCGTAGCTAACATGCGTGTTAGCTAGTGAAGTCAGATTATGAATACTGAAGCAGCGTTTTTAGCATATTTATGTCNATGTACAAAACATAGGCCGAAAATTCGGGACCGGCCAAAATTACCGGTATAAGCGAAATACCGGTATAAGCGAAACCGCTATAAGTGAATTCCACTGTACCAACTTCTGCAGTATTAATGCACGTTCTACAGTCATCCCACTTGTTTTCACTAACTGTCTGCGTTTACGTTTAAGTGAAAATTTTCACATGTTTATGAAGAATTTGCGGCAAAAGAGTGATAACGATAATAAGTATATTTAAGAAGTAAGTTTGGGGAACAGTCAAATTTTAGTCGACACTGGTCAACCCTGGTGCCAACCCCGACCTCGACCTCGACTTTTTGGAAAACACCGACCCCGTTACAGCTCTAATAACCCAAGCTGGATGGAAATTTTGATCATGTAGGAAACGGGACATTTTTGGCCAATTGCCAAAATTCTCTTAAAAACATTCGCAATTTTGTGGAATACCCATGCGCCAAAAATCAACTCACTATCTCAATTCTCCTTTTTCACAGTGACCTTCCAAAGTTACCTCCGATTTAAGGCCTTTTTTCACAGATTTTTGGGACCCGCAACGACAGTTTGTGAAGGAGGCGGCCTAAACTCCGCCCACTGGAAGCCCTGTGCGAGGACTCCCTACGATTTAAATTAAAGCTCTGGGCACAACTACGTTCAAAATGTACATCGCTTGCACATTTTTATTGCGCAAACTGTAAAATAAGAATCGATTTTAGACATTTGGTCAGAACCTGAATTCGTCTGCAAAGCAAAATATTGCGTCAAATTTCAAAAATTACATGAATGAAGAGAGTCTGCACAAGAGCAGTTCATTAATAAAGAGAAAAAAACATATTCCTTTAGAAAATGCAATATATTTTATTCAAGATATTTTAATAATAAAAAAATTATTTTCCAAGATTGAATATGAAATACCATAAAACGAATATATGAACATCGTTATTGCGTATTAAGAAATAGCTATGTATTTTTTTCCTATGCTGTTGAACATTTGACTGTATAATAAATGTATTTTATTTTATGCTGAAGCACAATTATCGACTTCCATGAGGCAACAAAAGTTATGCAATAATACATTGTACAGGGTGGCCCAATAAAAAAGGATTCACTTGAACTTTGTTTGTCTCAGGAAGTACTTGACAAAATTATGTCAAAGTTTAACTGAACATGAACCTATA
>NIUQ01002970.1:0-19476 GCA_002796945.1 Plectus sambesii
CTATACTACAATACTTTAGTCGCCCGATGCAAGAGCGTTTTTCGAATTCGCCCAGGTTCTCTTACGACCGAATTTTATTACACCATTTCTCCTTTAGAACAGACACTTTCCAGTTCAGTTAGGATGTTTTCCAAGTTGAAAAGTATTCAAAATTGACAATAAGAAATTTAAATCAGTATGGAAAAGTCCTCTTTGAAATGGCCACCGCATATGCATAATATTAATAAAATTGGTGTTGAAGAAAAGAGTATAAGCGAAATTGCTGTAAAAATTTGAAATAAATTGCTATTTACACCTGAGATCGGCAGTTGTCGCAGTCGTTCTGAGAGTTGGATTGATTGGCGTAAAGGGGGAAGAAATCGGCAATTTCCAGTTCCTCCAAGTCCTTGTTGACCACTGGCCGTCGCTTCAGTACGATTATTCGAGGGAACTGCTCTGGATTGTCGTAACAGAACGACACATGGCCTGAACATTTAATGCATTGTGCTTATTTGATAGAGGCTAAGGCTGACGCACTACGGTAGGTCGCTTTTGCTGCTTTTAAAACTCATTGAGATAGAGGGTAAAAATTCGTCGATATAGTGCCGGAAAAATGGAGACGAGAATTGCTATAGCTACTGGTAATCTATGATAATCTTCCATGTAGTGGAGGGGGCCTCACGTTTCGCGCGTCGTACCGTTTAGACCATCGACATTCGTCACGTTAGTGAAACTTAAAGAAAGTTTCTGAAGATTCTGTGAATATCAGTATACAATCTCTGTTAGCTGGTGATATGGAGTTTCCCTTTTCATTATAATATGATTTCACTTCACCTATCTAACTGTTAGATCGTTTAGTAGTACTTGCTGCTGTTGTTGCCCATCTCAAATAAGCCTCGATCTATATTTGTCATGCTTACAGGAGAGAAATTCAGAAGATCGGAGGCTGTCTTTCAACCCCGTATGCTTCGGCTTATCGCTGAGCGCATAGTCCCATTTCACACAGTGCTCACTTAATGTCATCGCTTTGTGGGGCTCATAATGAGTAGTGCAGTCAGCGAATGAAAAATTGGGATCAACAGCTGTTTACAAAACAGAGCACAGGAATGCAACAGCTCACAGTAGATGAAGTCTTCGGCGTAAGGAATAGCGACAACAAACTTGTCCGCAACATGATTCAACCTGGCGATTCTCTCAGACAATGGAGCACTGAAAAATGGAAATCGAATAGACGACATAGAGAAAATATAATATAACGTTATTTTATTAGGTAGTATTCTGATATATAATCCCGGCAATTTACGATCAATAATTCTATATTTTGTGTGTGCTTGTTGCGGCGTGCGCTTCACAACACTTGAATGATAGCCATTTTAGAATGTTCCACAGTGGTCCTTAAAGAAATATAAGTATAAAGTACTGCTGAGTCTGGCCGATCTAACTTAAATATTCGTTGTTAGTCTAAAATATTCTTATAAAATTTCGCGGACCAAAAATCCCGGTGTCTACCGTTGCCAATCCAGACTCTCTGACAATGTTAACCCTGCCGCACGATAAATTAATCGAGAATAGTGCTAGAGAATTAATCAATACATGTCTTCCGTACATGCCAGAAATTTTGCATGTGGTAGCGCCAACCGATACACCTAGTCCTTACCTTGAGCATAGAGAGTTGGCTAAGAGAGCGGGTCGTTTGAGGCCGAAATCGGTGGAAGCGATGAGCTTGGCGACTTGCGGCTGTAGAGATGGTATCAGGGTCAACTGCGGCAGGGACATCGGTCCCATAGACTTTTTTAATCTCCTCCTTGGTGGCAGTGCAATTGAGATAAATTACATAAGAGAGAGCGACGGCCGGTGATTGGCTATGCTACACTCAGAAATTTATAATGTTGCAACAATTGATCTTACAGGGAGGGTCGCTTGAAACTGACTACAGCTCTTAAGCTGGATTCTTCAGCACATAGATAAAGTGCAAAATACACCCGAGCTCAAACAGCCGATATGACGCCGCCCATTAAATGCAATTGCATGCTCGAACGATTTGTCAGAAGCAAAATATGTATTTATTGTATGTTACAAAGAAACAATAAATAAGAACACACAATCGATGCTTAGCAGTAAATCTGTCACCAGCGACTTGGAAACTTTAATCACACAGGATGGCAATGATTGCAAGCACAAAAGAAACAGTGTATTATCGATCCGTACCATGCTTTACACCTTTGAGCCGAGGCGAATAATACAGGACCTTTTCACCATAATTTTTCACTTCTGCATTCACTTTTGTCATATTACCGCAAAATTGATTCCAAGCCAGAATCAATTGTGTATATATCTGGTTGAATGCATAAGCGATACATTTTGATGAAAGGAATATATGATACAGTTGCAATATATTTATTTACATCGATTGTGTCGCTTTGAGCAGCACAACGGATCAAGGCGAAACAACCACCGCATGCCGCCTCCCAACAATCTTACAGTTTCTTGATTTGTTCGACATGAATTCTTGACAATTGTATGTATAGCTGTCGCAGGCATAACAGCGTGCGGCAAAAGTACAACTCAATTTTTTAGAACAGGCGTGGTTCAACGGCTTATGATCGAAATTCGCATACAATACCAAGAATATAAAATGCATCATTGAAAATGTTGCATCAATTCAATGCAGATGTATGGGAAATTCTGATCGTCGACCGTTAACACCACCAGCTATCTACATATGAAGAGATTGCGCTCAGTTTCTTGCGTAGAAAAGGATATAAGCGGCTCCAGTCTGAAAAACAAATCAAACTTATATCATTTCGCAAATAAAACATAATATTATTAATTTAAATGTTAAACAGAAGGAGATGAAAGCATCAATATAATTATTTACGATGATCGATTCAGTCAACTTTCACTATATTCCTTCGCGTAAGTGAAAAAGAAGAGCGATGAAAACGGAAGAACCAGAAAAAGCGAGATCATGAAAGAAGATATGTGAATTCGCGGCTTTATTAGAATAAAGTACAGTACCTTGACACTCCCTTCGACTCCGAGGGGCGACACGACTTCATCGTCAAACTTGAGCCACTGTTTTGTTTGCGAGTTGCGAGCGAAAGAAGTGTAATGTCCGCTTTCCATTCGTCCAAAATGATTCTGAAATATTATTAACGCATTGGCGTCTTGACTACAAGCTGTCTCGAGGACATGTCATGCACGCAATTTCTCAGTATTGCTACGGTATTCGGGTTAAAGGGCGACCGGTACGCGTAGGCTACTCGGAGGCGCGTGATTTGAACTGCGTTACGTAAGAGTTTGTGGTCATAACAATGCCGTACACTGCTATTTGAATGCAAAGATTGTAATCAGGCGATAATCGCTTTAGGACCTCTCTCGTACCGATCGCCCTTTAGCCCAACTATTACTACGATATAAAGCAATGTAGTAACGCGTGTAAGACGTATCGTCGATGTAATATTCGAAAAAACGACCTATTTGGTTTTAAAAGTGTTCACATTACAGTAAAAATGGTATAAGCGAATCATTATCGAACACAAAAAGAGACAAAAGACGTAAAAATTGCACTAACCGTAACGGCATAGAGCGAATAGGTGGCGGGAGGGGCGTCAGTATCTGGATGCATGAGGTCAGTGAGGTCGAGATAGTTGACGGGGAAGTCGACGGCGACCTCATTCTTGACCCAGCCGGTCGCAGTTGGCGAGAAGCGTTTGAGATGGATGACTAATAAATTGGGCAGACGCCAGATGCTCGTCTGCTTCGTTGCCACCTGCATCTGTCGACAGCGCGGGCAGTGCCATCGACTCGAACCGTCCAAGATCTGAACACGGTCGAAATCTAGTGGGTACTTCAAGCAACTTTAACATGATTCACTTTTCTCTATTATTAAAATACAGTACAGTGGAACCCGGATAAGTGCACATCGATGCGGCAAGAAAATTTTGTGCAATTATCCGGGTTCGGCCTAAGTGTATAGTTACTGACCCGATTTTTGCTCAAATCCTTGAAATAAGCATATTTTATTAGTTATAAAGCATTCTCACTTAATAAAGACACCTTCCAAAGCAAAGAGAACATTTTTCACATCAAAAAAGATAGTTGTCGTATAAATGTGACTAGAAAAATGTCCTTATTGACTTGGAAAGCGTCCCTGTTAAAGCGGAAACGGTATACAAAAACTTTCTTGCCATTTTACATAGCTTCATGATAAACAATGTTGAAAGGCGTTTTGATTAACAAAGGCATTGTTTTGATGTACTATACATCATATGCACATATTTTTGAGTGACATTTAGGTGGGGTCGCGCCCTTGTGCACTTATCCGGTCATGATTGCATACAAATGTCGCACACCGGGCTTGCCAAAAATGTCCGCTTATCCGGTTTGTCCGCTTATGCGGTGTCCGCTTATCCGGTTTTGACTGTAATACGTTCCCAATCGGTTTAATCTAATAACCTGTTTTTAACTGATAATATTTATTTTCTAACAAAACGCTGCCGCCTAAAATCCGTGCATAAACAGTTAACAAGCTAGGTCAAACAATTCATGATTAGGAATGTAGTGAGTTATGAGTTACCTCTCTGGCAAAGTGCTGGCGCAGAGAGTCGCTGAGCGAGACTTGCCGACGGTTATCGGGTAGTTCGAGCGTTAAGCCTTGCGTCATTTCCTCAAATGTCGGCGACTGCATGTGGCATACCGAGCACTGCAGAATTGACACCGCTTGGAGCTGAAAACATAACGGCTAATCTATATCACTTTCACTCCAAATTGGACAATTTCCATGATGGATGTATCTTTTTTATTCAAACCAAATCCGGTACATTTTAAATTTGGTTACACTTTCAAAATTAATTTTAACAAAGTGGAAACGGTTTAGCAAGATTTCGGGTACTTGTCTTTCACTGTTCGCTATAAGAGGATATAAAGCGTCGATCCCACTTTCACGCAAGTGGTTGAAATCAAGTATAGTCAAAATTTCTTAGTCATTAACAGAGAGCCGCAGGGAACACCGTACCACGCTTACAGGAGGAAACGAAATTTAGCACGTTCGCTGCGGTGTTCCCACTATCACCCTTAATCGGTACGGAACCAGCGCTTTATTTTCTGATTACTGATTAGAAAATAAGACGATAAACAAACAAAAAACTCACCTGAAAAACATCGTTGACGGGCGATCTGGAGAATTCGTGCGCATTTCGCCAAGCCTCTCGGCCTGCAGTCACCAGATCCTTGCCTTCGTTCTTCTGTTCAATCGACTTCCGTACTGTTACCTATCACGATGGCGAATTACATTATTTGATTATTGCAATCGTTGCAACGGAATTAACCGCGAAGGCGGTAGCCCTTGGCCTATTAAGCTTGGCGCGAGGCCAAAAGCACGAAGCTGCGCATGTGGCGGAGGGGCTGCGATCCGCGCGCACAAACGTAATAAGTCCTTAAGTATACTCTTCTATTTCCACTTTTACAAGCACACTTTAATATTCATAGAGATCAACGTTCAAATCAAAGATAATTTCCATATTAATATAATTTGAAAATTTTTCTTACTAAAGTTTAAATGGTATAAATTCTGTTATCAAATCACGAAATAAAAGGAATCGTATCACACTCTGTCAATTTGCATTTGAAGCGTGAGTTTAGGTCAACAGTGCTCATAAGTTGCGATTCCAAAAAAAGATTCATCGGTTCAAACACCAGTCTCTAATAGTGAAATTAACCATACATCGTTATCATGACCACTGTGCGCTTTTACAATAAATTATGGTCGCACAGGGAGCGCTGAAGTCGCGCAAATTTGTGGGCGAAGCTTGAAAGCGAAAAGCTCTATAGACTCTCCGCTAGTTTTTTTGATAAACTAATGAAATACCGAGTTAAGATCTTCGTGCAGTGCGCCGAGGAGAAATATCTGAAACTCTTGCGCGTCGTGCTGCCGCCGATCGCCCATATCCCTATTGACTGATGATGCAAACGTCGCCTGAAAGAAGGCAGGAATTTATGGAATGAATTATAAAATGCATTGGAATTATTAAATATTAACTGATCAATCATACTGAAAACAGGAAATAAGTAATAAATAGACAAGCAATTAGTGATAAATTGAAACGAACTGGCGATAAAAATGCAAATACTGATAAAAAAAGGCAAATTAGTGATAAAAAGAGATCAATTGGTGATAAATGAAACAAAATACGAACCAGAAATTGAGACGGATTGATGGCTCGGTACTGTCCGCTCCACATTGAATCGATCAGCGCTCCGAAGACGGACGAAATCACGCCCTGCGTCCCGAAACGATTTTGTCTGAAAAGGACCTACGATATAGTTCATGTTTAAAGCATATTTTTGGTAAATTTACATTGCACACACTCAACACCTTCCTATTGCAACCAGCGCGAAAGCTAAACGGTTCATTTTGTCACAAAGACTGGTTTGACATGGAAATAACAAAGGATTTGTGCTTATAAAATTTTATTAGAAAAATTTCTGCAAGGAATAAAGGATAAATGAGATAGATCTATCCAACTCCCTAATACTTTATATATGAATTTATATAAGGGCCTGAACTGAAAATTTTTAAACGACTCATTGAAATATTGCAAAGGGCACGCCGCGTGAATTTGCATAAACAAAAAGTGAGACATCAGCAATGAAACTGACCGGTTGACGTGGCGAATGAACTTGCGATTGGCGAATATTTCGCGCAAGGGAGGGGAATTAGAGAGCGCCTGGAGCGTGGCGTTCATGAAACAAGTATTGCCTGAAAGAGGTATTGGTAACATGGTAATTGATGTAAGGTAACGAAGAGCTAACCTTGGTTGTACAAGCCCGTGCAGCCCGGCGTCTGCAAAAGAAGTTATATCAGTACATTCAGTGAGCAAACAATCCTAATTCAAAAGGCAACAGCGTGATAAATTTTTTCAATTAACTACGCTTCGCTAAACGACTTAGCATATTTTTGTAAAAGCGGATTCTCTACAATGTTTTGCATGCAAGCACCCTTTAGCTGAAATATACAATCAAAAAAGGTTATATTCTTACGAATTAAAACTAAGTACGAAACAATTATTACGAAAGAAGAAGAATATAAATTCTAACTGACCACATGTCCGGCAGTAGACCGCTGGCTGATATCGTCGCACATCATTCTGTATATAGCGACCAATCGGGTATTAAGCTCTTCTCTGCAAACCGCCAACAGTATTGCTACAAACTCCGAAGAAGTAATAAAACGAAAAAACGCACGTGCTTGAATCCTGCGGCTTCATCGAGCGATCAGGGACGGAAGGACGGGAGGGTACGGTAGCTGGTTGATCATCAGGGCTGAAAAGACAGGAACAATAAAATTGAACAGACTGTTAAGCAAAATATTCAAACCGAGAGGCGGAGCGAAGACGCGCGCCTCCAAGTAGACGCGGTTCTGAGGCGCTGTGCCCAGGGGGATGGTGCGCATCATTCGTCAATCCCTTGCTATGCTGCGATCCACCACTAGCAGCTCGAGACTATAACAGCAAAATTTATATTCACATATCCAATTTATATTCACTGTAATTAATATGTATTCTATACACCTATGAGACAGCATGATAATTTGCGCCCGAAACAAATGCGCAAAAATTTGAGAATACGCAAAAATAAACTTCTAATTGCGTAGCAACTATGATATACTTTCTATCAAGGACATAATGAAAACACGACGATTGCCTTGGTGCGCCTTGTTACAATGTCTCAATCCAATAAGAAACATAAATGACTCTCGTTCATTAGAAAATACTCAAAGAACCGTACCTCTTCCGCATTATAAAGTACCGTATCCGCTCCATTGCCAGCAATGGTACCATTTTGGGACAGATCGTCGCTTACGATCGGTTTCTTCGAGCGGTCAAACGCAGGCAAAACTGCCGGGGGAGGATTGACAACCGTCGGCCTCTGTCGCTCTTCGCCAACTTCATCGTGCAATTTCGGGGCTTCATCCACTTCTAACGCGTGCTCGTTGACAAAAATACGTCCTTCTTCAGCAACCTCCCGCTGTCCAGCCGGCGCAGTGACCTCCGCTGGCTTCACAGTCTCCAAATTCTCTCCAGCGCTCGATGGCGGCGTCGGCGGTCGACCAATCGTCGATGATGGCTTCAAATTTCGATCGGGAATCGTCGGGCGGGAAGGCGGTGGCGGCTGAACCACTCTCCGTGGCTCTGGGTAGTGAATGGGGGGCTCGTTGTACATCTCAAGGATGAAATCGCCTAGCTGTGATGGTACTGCTGGCGGAGGGATGTAGTCCAAGTTTGGATAATCGACGTTTAGTGAAAATTCTGGAAAGATTAAAAGTTATTTCGCAATATCGGAGGATTGTTTAAACAATCATCAAAGTGAATTCCTTCGCAAAGTATGAATATTGTGCGCTCTTCTCGCAAAGAATCAAGCATAATAACATTATAATCATTAAAAAGAAAGGTTCACGTATGGAAAACTTTGCATTGTCAAAATTTGTCAATCAGTAACAAGAAATCTCAGTTTGAATAAGGCGAACTGCTTTGAAAGTCGATAGCGCTTCTTTCAATCAATTTACGCACGAAAAACCTATCTTTCTTGGTGAAATACGGTGTTTAAGTACTGAGAAGCGAGCCTACTACGATGCGTGACTCAGTTCTTGCTCACTAAAGAGAAAATTCTGACTATGAAACATTTTGCCTGACATTTCTAGACTTTTAAAAAACTGGGAGACAATAAGAATGCGAACGAAAGGAAGAAAATGATCGCTTACGTCTTCTGAATCGGGCAATCTCAGCAGCAAAAGAGTCGCCGATGGTGGTCTGCTCGGTCACATCGTTCAAAGAGTCCGACTGGGCGGCGGTCGTGTACATCGGATAGTGCATCGACCAGTTCTCGAAGCCGCCATCCAGCACCGTAGGTCGCCGCTTCAGACTGTACTGCATGTTGTACTGAAAAAGACATCTTTTGCTTATCTTATATGCAGTGTAAGTAGTAGAAAGAATCCGGTACTAGAGAATAAATTTAATGACATTAATGACAAGAAACAACCATTCAATAAAATCCTGATTGCGCTTGATTGAACATTACTGATAAACGAACAAAATAAATTGATAAAAATCACTGATAAGCGAACGGCGAACTTACCAGGGTGATTGCGTCGAAGAGCATTTGAGCCTTTGAGCCTTTGACGAGCTGCGTGCGGTCGGTAGTGAGCGGCGAGTGCTTCGACTCCATCAGCACCACCAGGTCCGCCTCCTTCAGCCTTTGCAACAAGCCACGCTCGTTTACCGGCAATTGATTGACCAACTTTCCTGCGATGCATCTAAACAAATTATACAGTCGTCATTTCTTAATCAGTACCAAAACACCGTAGAGAACACCCTAATAAGCTTAATATCGAGAACTAAACTCAGCATTTTAGCTGCGGCATTCATACTATTAATCTTTATCACTACGTGACTAACACTCCCTATTCTTGTTACTTATTAAGATATATTGAGAGTAGATCGTCCTTCTTGGACATCTCAAAACTCACCCAGGTTGAACGATATTTGCGGGAATGTTAACGACGGTGATACGACCGTTGTCCATGTACTTGAACAAGGAGCGGCGCTCGCTGTCGTCGCGGCAGTCGAGCACCACCACCGACTTTGTCGACTTCGACTTCGCATCCACCAGCGCTGCTAGCTGTTTCGGTGTCACCAACAGACCGATTTCCACGTCTCAAAACGATAACGATTTGTTTAAATAATAATAAACGGCAATCGTCAATCTAGTTAGTTAATGGATCGGTAACATAATCGTAAACTAAGTTGTCCACAAGTTAAGCAATACTTAAGCCCATTATGAAGCATAGCACTATGAATTATATAAGTTTGAAAATTAATAATGCTAGCGGCTAAATTATTATCACAGGCTGAAGAATAATGAGCATCATATTTTATGATAAAAAATTGCAGAATATTATTTCTACGCATTCAACGAATTTAATTTAAAATATTCGCCATCGATGGACTATCCCTCGATCTAAGTAAAAGTATCTTTCAAAAACACCTATTAAATACCGTGATAATACAAAATTGAAAAAGTAATTAAAAGTCAAAGTAAAATCGATAAAAATGTCGTTAATGCTCCATTTCTAGCACATAGTACCCACGTATTATCATTAACATTAGTCATTATGGTCGCTAACGGGTTAAATAGCGAGAATGACACATTAGAATCCGAAACAAAACAATAGCTAGTTAATTACTTGCTCACTGCCCTCCTCTATAATTAACAAGGCATTCGAAATTTGGCAAAGCAAAACGAGTCGTATGACATTGTAGAGAGAATTCGCATTTGGCTTTAAGAAGATATGCTTATTGTTCAGCAGCGCGTAGCATATTGCAACTATACAGTAGTGTATGTTCACATACAATTAAGTTCGCTTGCACTGATATTTCGCATATACCGGTAAATTTAGCAGATCCCCAAGTATCGATACAAACAACTTTCATTGTATAAGATAAGGAAGCGGAATATTACCAGAGATAGTATTTGCCGGAATGGAAGAAAAAGAATTCGGCGGGCGACCATCTGGGAGTAGATCGGGACGGAAGCGTTTCTGTTCGCCTTGAGTACGAGCCTTCTCTTCGGCTTGCAGCTGATATCGTTTATCAAGACATAACTCCAGCTCCTCAATCTTTGACAACGTCGTCGTGAACAGCGTGTGAAAATCCTTCGCTTCCTAGAATATGTTCTGTCATTAATCAGTGAGCGCACTTTTTCGTTAGTATTCTCTAATTTTCGATCAGTTTGAAGGATCGCGAGTTTCATACTAGAATTGGCTTGCATTTGATTTTTATGAAAGTTATTTTCGTGGCGAGACACCATTTTCACCGAGAATCATTAGCGATAAAGGAATAGTACAGCTTAAATACTTTCAACTACATCCTTCTACCTCCTTCTACATGGTCGCGCTTAAACTAGTGCACTTTGCAGCGTGAATTCACAGAAAGAATTCAATCCTGGCATATTTTGACGAAATAGTCCATAATGCCTACCGGCGTGCGCTTAAAGGAGCTAAAGTCGTCTTTCTTCAGCATCAATTGTCCAATTTCACCACATCGCCTCAAAAGCTCGTATGCGTCTTCCTGATTTCCTTCTCGAAGTTTCAAATTCGCTTCGTCGAATGAGCGCTTCACCATTGCTTTGTACACTCTATAATAATCAATTATAATAAACATCATTATTCATACAAATGTTTTTATATTATACTATATCTATTTAATTACATAAAACATATTTATTATAAGAGTGACGATTGATAATGAACTTGATATTCATTTTTCAGAGCTCACAGGGGAAAATGGTTACACCGGTCGACCACACTATGACGTCATTCTAGTTTTCAAGCCGGAACGAGAAAAATGAATGAGCATTCTGATAACACGTTCAATATTTTCACAGAAACTTAACATGGCAGAAATAGTGGTGTTCCCAGCTTTAACCACTTCGCAAGTTTAACCTGTTCCAATTAACTAAACAGGCACTAACGTGAAGTCATTGCTCAACTAATACACGTGATTTCTTCAAGTTGAGAAAAAAGAAATACGATCAGGATGCTACAATCGTCCACTCACTCAATGTAAATGTTTTAAGTATTAAATTGAGATTAAAAAAAGTCACAATAAGACCCAAAAGTCGACGCAAAAAAGGACCAACTTTTCTGACGACATCTTGCTGCTCTGTACCGATCGAAGAATCGATGGATGCAATTTGCTGCATTTCTGTTTGAGTACTTCAAACGTTCCATATTGAAGATCCGTAAAGGTTGGCTCTTTAGCCGCCGGCATGGCTATAATCTAATATGATAATAATGATAATGAGTGCGGGTAAAATTGATTTAACTCTCAATTCACCTATTTGTACTACCCTAATAAAGTATATTCCACTAGAAGTAACCCTTCAACAATAGTTTACATATTCGTTGTTCGCTTTTTTTATTTCAGTTCAATACAACGCTCATGTGACTGAATGTTTTCGATCATAATCCGTTTCACGCTACTATTTCACATTTGTAGAGCTAGCAATTGCGCGCTGAACTGAATATACTAAGCTTTCTGGTCTCGTCTATCTAAAAAAACAAAAAGAACTTGAAATATTGGATACAACTAGGCAATAAACAAGTATCTCGAACGAATCACTAGAGAGATAAACAGATCGTTGATCGCTCCGACTTAATCGCTGTTTTCGTTCCACTTCACTCACTGACGCATCGTCAACTACTGTAGTCAGGATTTCGTTGAAGGAGTCAACGCCTCTCATCAGTCGTGGCGCTTACGATGTATCACGGTTGAATGCCGCTAATCGCTGGACCGCTTACATAGTTATTTCCTAATAGTGTTCACAGCTTAGGATATCCCAACGCTGCTTTCACGGTCATGAAATTCTTAGCTGTACTGATTCCGAATACTTCCTCATTTTGACTTCGACATTACACTGCTCGCACGTCATTATTTTCATTGTCATCATCGTCGTTTTATTCCACCACATCACATAAAAATAACGCATAAGCCGGCACCAGAAAATGAAAGCAAACACATATATAGAATATGCAGTCATACAAATCAGAAGGTAAGGGCTTTAATGAAATCTGTGAATAAAGTGACGCTGCATACTTTCGCTTTGACGTATAAATGAGGCCAAAGCCAATGCCAGTGTCTAACGCTATCGAGTTAATACAACTGAATTAACAATCGAAAATACTTTAATCTTAGATATCTTTAAAGGTAGTTCCTGTTGTGTCCCGTGTGATGTAAAAAGTAATGTTGTTTACAGGTAGAATTCTCCTGCCTCCATCGTGTGACTTTTAACATGTGCCTGTCTCTTTGATGTGCATGATGTGCTTTCGTCAGCAGAGCCAAGCATATAAACAAGTCATAATGGCGCAGTAAATAAATCCAATTCCGTCTTCTTTAAGTGTGTCAAAATGAATTCGATGGTCCATGTTGGTCTACTCGCCGTTCTCGCCACCTCCCTCACTATTCAGGATCGTCAGGTTAAGGTATCCTTTCAATAAAGTGTTCTAATTTGTCGATTAGTTAACTCGCATGTCATAATTATAGCCTGCGAACAAAGCCGAATGGCTATGTACTCCGTGCCACTGGTGCTTTGATGAAGTCGAAAAATACTTGCCAGAATTTGATGAGCTGACGGAGGTTCGTTTACTTCGTTTCCTCTAATGTTACTGCTCTTATTATTTTCCTTCAACTTTGCTATTCTCGGTTTAGTAAAAAATTTCACAAATATTTAGTATGAAGCAACCATTTGAGGTTTCATACCTATTTGATGATCGCCTCAATTACAGCAAATGTCCAATGGGGAGAGATGATCTTAAAATATTTGCTGCTAAGTAAAATTGACATCGTGCTTTGAACATCATGCGCGCAAGAAGCAATGAAAATTGTTCCTAATTCATTTAATGATAAGTTATGTAATCAACTGAAGACCAGGAACCATTTACAACTACTGTTTTGCGGAATCGCATGTGCGTTGCTTAGTCAGAAAACTGGAAATAACAAGAAAAGGACAAGAAACGCATATTTCAAAATCCCTTATTTTGCAATTATGCTATATTAGCCGATCATGTATTGGCCTTCCCCAACAGCTAGTATCGATTAGTGCATCGTCGATCACTGCCGCTCATTGATCTCCATTTTCAGGAACTTCTTGATGACGCAATTAACATTGTATGCAACAGGATGCAAGTTCCTGGGATTGCCCACGTGTGCGACATGTTGCTCGACGATGTTATTCACGACCTGTACGAGTACATTCTAACCCTCGATCACTTCGATGTCACTCTAGTCTGCATTCACTTGGATATGTGCAAGGGCTAGAAGTCTCAACTCGATCTTGTCTTGCCTATAAAGCTAAGCGAGCATTAATGAAAGCACTACAAACTTTGTTCAGTTTGTCATACAGTCGCAGCATATCAGTCAACGCATCGTTTGAAGTGTTATCTCATTAGAGTTTGAATTTTGTTTGCGCTATTGTGTAAAAGTTGATAGATGTATGAATTGTTTCAAAGTGTGATACTGCGAATGACGATAATATTATAGTGCCATATGGATAATCTGTATTTCATTATAATATAATTGTTTGCTTGCCTTTCGTTTGTACAAACGGATACATTCTTTTATATTATGTGCATAATATAAAGACTAATTTGGTATTCTGTGCCTTATTTTGCAACGTATGGTGAAGAAAGATACAGCATTGTATTGACCGCTCAAGCGGCAATCACCATGCGGACGCAAACCGCAAATGCGGCCGGCCGCATTTCCATTCATCAAGCTTAACATGCTACAGAAACTTTTCCATAAATTAATTAATATAAGACAGCAATGATATATGTTGTCTTTCGCAAAATTAGCCAATACCTGAAGTATTTATGCCCGCAGGGCATTTACATACTGTAGCTACGAAGATAGCAAATCTGCTTATAAAGCGCACGTGTTAAGACGGAGATACGCTCTTCTAAGATATATGCATGCCTCAACAGACAGCACAAATAATCTATTCATCACTGTTGTTGAGTGCACTCTCTTTTTGACTCCAATTGTGCTGTTATTCCTCGAAGACATGCGCATGTGAGACTGGCGCTTTTCCTAATAAGTGGGACTTCGACGGAATCTCCGTCCCTTAATTGTGAGGTATAAATAAGACCAAAATCAGCGCCAATGTCTGATGCTGTCGAGATAATGCATAAAGTGAACAAATTGAACACATAATAACTATCAAACCCAAACATCTTTATAAGCAGTTTCAATTGTGTATAAGTGTGAGGTACAAAGTAACGTGGGTTAGAAGTTACATTTTTCTGCATCTATCGTGTGACTTTTAACATGTGTTCATCTCCTTGACGCACACGATGTGCTTTCGTCAGCCGAACTAAGCGTATAAAAGAGCTGTAGCGGCACTGTAAGTTCATTCAATTTCGTCCTCCCTAAGTCTATCAACATGAACTCGGTAGTCTTTGTCGCTCTGCTCGCCGTCATCGCCACCTCTCTGACGGTTCAGGCTCGTCAGGTTCAGGTATTTTTCCCCAAAAGTGTTCTCATATACTGATTGACTAACTTGCATGTCATGTAATTGCATGTAATTGCAGCCTGCGGTTAAAGTCGATTGGCTGTGTGAGCCATGCCACTGGTGCTTCACTGAAGTCGAAAAGTACTTGCCAGATGCCGATGAGCTGACGAAGGTTCGCTTTCTTCGCTTTTCCCGCTTTCTCTCGGCCTAATATTCATAATATTTTCCTTTAAATTTCATCAATTATTTATTTTTCGAATGATTTTAGTGACATTAAGTGTAAAGCTATTCATGGTTCGAGAGCTATTTGATGATGCATCAGTTATGACTAAAAGCTTTGTAACTGCCAAGCGTTTGAGATTGTTCTCAAATCATTCGCAGTGAAGTATGTTAACACTAGGCTATAAATATCATGTGCCCAAGAAGTAATGAAAACTGCGATAATTCATTTTAAGACAGTAATGCAAACAGTTTATATTCAAAGATTAGTCTCATATAGCTAATACATTTGCGAAATCGCAAACGTGCTGTAGAGTCAGAAAACTGAAAATAACCAGAAATTGACCAGAAATTGACTAATCTTGGACATAAAATGCTGCTGTTTTGCAATTTTGCCGTTTTAAAATATTTATTTAATTGGCCCGGTCAATGGTGAATATTGATTGGAGCATCGCTGATCACTAAATCTCACCAGTTTCCATTTTCAGGATGTTCTTGATGAAGCAGTTAACTATGTGTGCTACAAGATTCCCGTTCCTTTCATTGACCAAGTGTGCGATAAATTGCTCGACGACGTTGTTGAAGATCTCTACGAGTACATTCTAACCCTCGATCACTTCGATGTCGACCTAGTCTGCATTCACTTGGACATGTGCAAAAGCTAGAAGTGTAAACTTGAACAAGTCTTGAGTATCAGTAAAGCGAATATTAATGAAAGTAAAACATGCTCTACTCAGTATGCCATGCATATGCAACATAGCAGTCGCGAGATCGATCGAAGTGCACGTATCTAACCGAACGGTTTGTCCAATCGTGGGAGGAAGTACTGCTCAGGAATCTTTCCATTACTTGATCAGCTCACTCTAGAGCAATACGACTTTATTTTATTAACTTCTGGTCGCAAAAATGCCACAATCAAATAGCTGGGTTAGTTCAAATCGGGTGTGAATGAAGGCCATTTCATTGAGGTGATAAAATACGAAAAAAAAACCTTAACAGTGCGTCGACATTATTTGCATAACATTTCCACTTTGGAGACTCCTATAAATCACTCGATTAATATCCTCGCTCACGCCATACTTATTTCGAGCTCTTCCTTCTTTAAAATCCCGACATTACAACGCCCGCGCGTCACTACAACCATTGTCGTCATCATCGTTTTTCTCCACCATAGTACATGCACATAAAATGTATGCTGGCACATGAAAACGAAAGCAAAGAAATATAGAGAAAATGCGGTCATGCAGTACAGAAAGGGCTTCTTTTATACCTGTGAATAGTGTGACGCCACATTTTATTGTCTACAGCTATAAATGAGCCCGAACCCAGCACCAGTGTCTGATGCTCTCAAGTTAATACTACTGAATTGACACTCAATAACAATCAAATGCAAGCATCTTTATAGACAGTTCCTGTTGTGTATCAGTGGGAGTACAAAGTAACGGGATCAAAGCATTAAATTCTTCTGCCTCCACCGTGTGACTTTTAACATGTGTCCATCTCCTTGACGCACACGATGTGCTTTCGTCAGCCGATCAAAGCGTACAAAAGAGCTGTAGCGGCACTGTAAGCTCATTCAATTCCGTCCTCCTCAAGTTTATCAACATGAACTCGGTAGTCTTTGTCGCTCTACTTGCCTTCATCGCCACCTCTCTGACGGTTCAGGCTCGTCAGGTTCAGGTATTTTTCCCCAAAAGTGTTCTGATATACTGATTGACTAACTTGCATGTCATAATTACAGCCTGCGGTTAAAGTCGATTGGCTGTGCGAGCCATGCCACTGGTGCTTCACTGAAGTCGAAAAGTACTTGCCAGAGGGCGATGAGCTGACAAAGGTTCGCTTTTCTCGCTTTCCCTCGTGCTAATACTCATTATATTTTCCTTTAAATTTTTATCAATTATTCTTATTAAATAATTCACTAATAATCAACGTAAAGTAGCCATACACGATTCGATAGTTATTTGTGAATGCATCAGATACGACTACAAGCTTTGTATTTGCCAAGCGTTAAAAGTTGATCTCTAAATATTGATTACAATGGATAAATAACATCATATCTTGCTTATCATGTACGCAAGAAGCAATAGAAATTATAATAATTCAATTAAATATAAATAATGTAATCGACTAAAGACCAGAGAGTCTTTTCGTACAACTGATGCAGTTGTGGAATCGCAAGTGTGCTGATTCTGTCAAAGAACTGGAAATAACCAGAAAAGAATAGAAATTGACTAATCGTGTACTCCAACAGCCGCTATTTCGCAATTATACAATTTTAGCAGAGTTATTTAATCATTCCTCCGCCAATCACGAGTTTTGATTGGTGCATCATTGATCACTGACCCTCATTGATCTGCATTTTCAGGAACTTCTTGATGACGCAATTAACGTTGTGTGCAACAAGATTCCCATTCCCGGCATCACCCACGTGTGCGACCAATTGCTCGACGACGTTGTTGAAGATCTGTACGAGTACATTCTAACTCTCGATCACTTCGATGTCACCCTGGTCTGCATTCACTTGGACATGTGCAAAGCCTAGAAGTCTTAACGTCTCGAATATAAGTAAAGCGAACACTAATGAAAGTAAAATACGTTCTGTTCTATTTGCCGTGCATATGAAACATAAGAGTCATGAGATCGATCGAAGTGCGCTTATCTATATGAACAAATTGCTCGAAGCAGTCGTGGAGTGGTTTGTGCTAATTTCAAAAAAATTCATAGCCAATGATAAAGGCGTCTTTTGCCGTATATTTGCACTTCAAATTCTTGCCGCCGGGTCACTTGAACTCTTATAGAACGTAAGCTCTAAAAAAGGTTGCCTGTTACCGTGAGAATACGCCATCTGGCAATGCCTGCGTAGTGTTTGACGTCAAAGAGTCTCATGTTTGGCTTTAGCAGTTACAAAGTTGACAAAAAGCCTCATAAACTACCCAATGAGACGCGCATTCTTGCGTTTACCCTCAATCAGTTGAAGGAAAGAACTATTGGTCCGATAACCTCCATAAAGCAAGTAAACGATCGCAATGTTTGGCTACTAAAGCGCAGTTTGGCAGCAGACGCCGTCTCGAGGTATGCAATAAAGACTGACTGATCGCGGTCGGTCCATCAAAACAATCGCGGTGGGCGAGCGGAGGCCGTCGATTTGTCTTTCGCCCGCAGGCGTCCTGTCGGTATTTAGCAGCGCTGCCGAACAAACAAATTGCCGCCACACACATCGGGCCGCCACTCTGCCGCCAACTTCTCGCGATCCGATGAGTTTCGCTAGCAGTCGGCACAGTCTGAGAGAAGGAAGAATATGAGGAAGTGTTATGGCAGTAGTTGTAGTTATATTTAGAAGGTTACAGTATTGTCTTTCGGAGAAAATTCATTCGCTCTTTGTCATCAAGAACAAACTTTTTGGGCCCCAGTCGATCACTGTGCGTGGTTTCTTTAAGAGCGTCTTTGTACTTGCAAAATAGGCGCTGTTTAATAAGTTAACTCTCTTCTAAGCTCTCTTTTTTTCTAACTAATAAATACCGTAAGATCATGATAAATCCCTCGTCACAAAAGTGCGAATTGAACATATAATTTTTGAGGATTATGCTGTGTAAATACTAAATAACATGTGGTATTCTGAAAGTAGAAACACGTCCTATGTGTTATTTTTACTTTTAACTCGCGTGCCCAATTTGATGATTGGTTACGGTTGAATGATAGCTTCCGAGTTGCCCATCTGGAGCGATTGCTTTCTCCATCCAGAGCGCTGGCTTCTCGCTATAGCTCACTCACCGCGCAGTAGTCCAGTTATTCACCGCGTCGTTTGTTAGCCACAAAAAGGCTCTCTTGCTTTTATGGGATTCCTCATATAGAAGGATTTCGACATTTCTCTAAAACGATTAGAGAAGGAGTAGGTAGGGTGTTATCTAGTGTTAACCACGAGCAGCCGCTCTTTCCAATGTCGGCTGGCATTTAGTTGCTCTGTTCCCTCGATCATAGATCGAAGTGAAGTTATATCGACCTATTTTGCGCATCAGCCCATTGCTGTCTCGTATTTCAATGGCAAAAAACAAGCCGACTAAGCTGTGAAATCAAGCCGGTGAGGGCGCTGATGTGTGAGCGCAGGGTCAGACAAGGGAAGCGGCGGCAGGTCGACCAAAACCTGGCAGACCTAACGCCGCATGCCAAGCATCCCACGCTGTAATTGGCCGCGGCGCTACGGCTTCGCTGTCA
>NIUQ01002971.1:0-19467 GCA_002796945.1 Plectus sambesii
GCGCGCCGAACTATTTCCATCCAATCGATGCCCCTCTCAGACGCCCTGAAAGCGAAAGGACAAGAACCATTTCAACTTATTTTCACAAATTTCAAAGTCACATCAATACGGTAGCTATTGTCACTTTCGGCATGCTGCCAAAATACGTCAGCTGTAAACAGATTCGCAACAATATCGCATTGGTTCGCGCTCAATTCGAGTCACAGTTAACGTTATTTGTGTTGTATTAAGAGGTAGTTGTTTTGATTTGTGTTAAATTCAGTTGACAAATGTCTGTTATTTCTTAGATATTTGCGCGTTTTATTGAAGGAAATATTATTATTCTTTGAAATAACTGTCTTTGATTGCAGATTTTCACACATTGTGATAGCAGCGATGAGACAGATTATTAGCTTCTTACTAATCTATATTCTTGCTCGCTTCTCTGGAGTTGCGGGACAAGGAGAAGCCGACAGCTTCGACATCCCTCAGACGGACAAGTCGAAATGGATAGACCCAAACGACTTTCAAGTTCGTTCATCTGGGTCGATGTACCGTCCGCGGCAGGACGACGACGCCTCATATTGTCTCAGCGACTCGGAAGTGGCCGACTTGCGGTCGGCGCTGAGCTCTTGTCGCTTGGAATTAAACGAGCTGAAGCTAAATCCTCTTAAACTACTGGACGATTCCACCTCCCCTACTCAAGCGACCTCCAATTCACCTTTCAACAAGTGTTCGACCGATCCAACCCTTCTTAAACACGTCGTTCACCGGCTTTTCATCCGCCTTAATCTCGAGACCAAGGTGGACGAGGCGAGGAAGGCGGATTATATCTACGAAGCCACTCTGCGATTTTCTCCCAGTGACGTCAAAACACTGCAGCGCTTTCTGGACACCGACGCTCCTGACATACACTTGATTCAAGATGCTAGGCTGGCAATGGAGACTTTTCTCAGCAAGGTAATTGCTATTTGCGTTTCTTTTGTTTTCACATTGAAATAAGAAGGCTAATGGCTATTTTAACATTTGTCAGGAGATTTATATTGAACGATTGGATATACTCATTTCGATCATAGATTCTACAACTGCTACCCCTCTGTTGATTTCACAATGTAGTACGCATCCTTGTGCAGAACTGCAGCGATGAAAGCTTTTGTCAGAAATGAGCGCATTCATTAGTCGATCAGTATAGTTGCTAAAGCTGCGTTCATGCTTTCAAAACGATGCCTTATTTGGCATATTGATCACTTTGTTGCTCTATTGGGTCCAACGATATCTCTTTAATTATGGTGAAGTCTGTTATAACTTGACAGTTCTCTTATATCAAAGTATCGCACTAAGCCGATATCTTGCTTAAGATGCCGAACAACGCGTGTTATTTTGGTAGCATAGACGCGATTTAGTCTCAGATGAATTGTTCGTGTTGTTGCTAAAGGTCATTTAAATAGGATATGTATCAGAAAATTTTAAGCTCCCTGCACAATATATTTCCACTTTAATTAAAGCACATTCTAAATTGTATAACACGCTTTTCATTTCAAATAGTACGTTTCCAAGTCGAAAAGCACATTTATCAATTCAAATTAATTGAAAAATGTCCTCTTTGCTGTGGAAAGTGTCCTTTTAAAGTGAAAATGGTTGCAATTACTGACTTCTTTTTAGGCTCAACGCGTGCGAGCAATGGACGGAGAGCCAACGCTCTGGGGAAATATCCGGTCCAATTTGTCGTTCTACCTGCAACTCGGCAACTTGATTCTGTTGCTGCCCGCTGCGGCGTTGGTCCTTCGACACATCTCGCGTACCAGCCTGCGTAAAATAGCTCTCTACTTGTTTTTCGTCATTTTCTGTCTCAGCTGCGTTTGGACGTGGTTGCGTTTGTATAAGGTAGGTTGCGATAATCTTTTAAAATTGTTGTAGTCAAACTAGTGCGGGTGACTTTCAGTTCACAATTCCTTATTTAATCGCTTTCCTGTTTGCATTGACTGAAAGAGATCTATTTAAGATGGGTTTTTCTCTAAGCATCGACAATTGTTCGACAGAATCCATTCAAGATTTAGCTAAGGAGGATTATTCTGTACATTTCATACCATTTTACTTCGGTTTTTTGTCGTAATAGAGAGTATTATCTCTTTTTAGGAGAAGCAAGCGGAAAGACAGGCGCGCTATACGAAGATCGGTCTTCCGAGAGCCTGTCTTCCTGAGAAGCAGGATGCTCTCAAGGCCTTCTCATCCTATCTTTCCAGCCTTTTTCGTCTACCGCAGGCAGACGAGTGCTTGCAGTATTACAAGGTTTGCATTTTCGTATTACGAACTAGACCGATTCGCTAAATAGCAAAGAATGAATGAAAATATACCACCCTTTCATCATAATTCGTCACTCTTGTAGTTGATTTGGCAATCCTTTCGTTCAGTTTCGTCAAACTAGTGTCTTAGCATAATGCATGGACGATGAAATTGGATGCAAGGTTGATGAAATGGAATACAGGAGTGACGAATTAAGATCAAGGGCAGTGTAAGTTTGCTATGTCGGGAGGTAGGTGTGAGGCGCTTCAGAAATTTGACATATCTAAGTGTGCTTTAGTGTGCCTTAATGCATCCTTCGACGAACACTATCTATAACATTCCGTTTCAGGACATCGTAGTCGATCCGTACTTGGAAGTGGCGCCGACGGAAGCGGTGGCTATAACCATCTCCTTAATGATTCTGCGGCCGCTGAAGATTGTGGGCGAAAACCTGGCAGACTTTATCGTCGCCTTCTACTCGCGTTTGCCACTTACCATCGCCCCCTTAGCGACAATACTGCTGCTCATATTTGGACTATTCTCCCTGCTACTATTCTTTGGTTACCGTATCAGGTTGCCGCTGTTTCTCGGCGTTATCGAACCGGGGCCAAGAGAAGTCGTCTATCAGCCGCAAGTTGCGAACGTCGCTGCTCAGCAACAACTACCGCCCGCTTCCGCTCCAGTGGACAATGCCCCTGTGTCTCAGGTTCACTCTCTTTCTGCGCGTCGTGACCGTAGTCCTTCGGGCGGATCGTTGCAAGACCGCGCGCGACTGACGCTCCGAGACTCGATGGATATCGATGCGGGCCAGTCGAGGCGCCGCGACTCCTCCCACAGATCGGTCAGCTTGCCGAGGGTTAGCGATGTCAACCGGTGATTCTCTCATAGTATGCGGACAATACGCCCCATCCGTTTGGTATATGTTCGGATACGCCACACGCGCATGCATTGATTTAATACCGTACGCTGTGCATACGCGTGATGCATGTTCTAGCGCAAGCCGGCCAAATGGGGCGTGTCGTCCACTTACCTCTCAGATTCGCATCATTGTCAATTTTTGTATTCACTGTGTTACTGACTGTGTGATGAATGCCGATAGAATGTATTTTGCTTCGACGCCAACTGACTGATTGTGTTCAGTTACTATGCATTTGAATATAAACGTTCCTTCTTCGCTTCGATGTGCATAGGAGTATGAGATGATTTTTAAGGTTAACGATCGAAAGATGATCTTTTGATTGAGCACTGCTTGCCTGTAGCGCGTATTTTGGGCTGTTGTGTAAATTTCATCTGAAGTGAATGCCGCAACTGTGTTTGCAATCGGTTGTATAGCTAAGTCAACGCGCATACGAGTGAAAGATGTCTTGCATAAAATAAATAAACTTTTTTTCGATACGTTGCCGTTGCTGAGGAGTCAGGTGATCAAAACACTGATTAAGTTTGGCGCTAAAGACCGTATATTGGATGATGTCTACAGCGGCTGTGCTTGCAAATAATAAAAAAAAAGCTACATGAAATGTAATGCAGTCTCAGGGCATATCGTGCGTCATAAGCACTCACAAATGCGCCAGTCCCTATTTGCAGTCTGTTTATCAATTTATGATATACACCGGAAATATTTACACGACAACTTAAACACAATATCACACTATTCGTGAAGGAAACGTAAAAACTGATCGCTGGCCTTTACTGCGTCGCCTGTCTTCGAGCGGTTTTGTGGATTCCCTTGTAGCATGAGATCGAGCAAATCTATGGTTTCAGTCGTCGCCGTTGAAGCCGACATATTGAAGTCAAATCGCTGCTCCCTACACTTGGCGAGAACTCTGCTCTCAGACAGCAATGTAAGCATTTGATAGAGTACGCAGCCAGCACTCCTAAATCATTTTTTATTAATTAAAAGAATGCATGGTATTCTTAAGGCCATACGTGGCGGGCGTGCAAAGACTTACGTAGTTTGGCGACTGAGTAAGTATTATCGATATAAATAACACGGGAATAATACTGGGAAAATAGCAATGTAGCCTAATGGGTCATCCAAAAATACACTTATCTCGTGCGTAGTTCCCAGTCGTTGACAAGTATGGAGGAATGCGCAATCCCATGAAAAGTTGCAAACCATCCCGGGAGCTTCAAAACCCTTATTTCTCTTTATACACACACTTCAGCAAAGCAGCCACCGTTTGATGAAATAAATACGAGTTCTAATTCTTTAACGAGCTTTGTGTCCTTGAGAAAGGATATTTTAGAATTTTCGACATAGATTCTTTTTCCTTTTAGTGTAACGTTTTCTCCTCAAAAGGTATATAGTGGACCAACAGAAAAAGCTGACCTCAGCTTGGTCTCAGCCTCATCAATATTCATAACCTATTCCCCCGGCGAGAACTATTGAACTGAAATGGAAAAAGTCTATTTGGTGAAAAATTACTCCGAAAAAGTCGATGGTGGTTATGCAGCAAAATTATAAGTGTATGACCTATTTAATGAACTACGCTTATTTATTTGAAATGATTTACAGTACCAGATATCAGCGCATCGGGTGGGGAAACCACCATTGCGAAGTTCAGGTGAGGGGAAGAACGGCGGAGATCCAAAGTATCTGCACCTGTCCAGCTCCTCTTGGCCATCTCTGACGCGGCATTTGACGACAAGACTCAATCCAAAGTCGCATAACTTCAAGTTATCGTTGCCGTCAAGTAATATATTGCCAGCTGCCAATGAAATATTCATTCATATTAAGACTACCGCACAATTTTGATATTAAACAATTTAAATGAGATCCTTTTATAGTCTAATATTAACACGGTATCAATATCGTTATACCGATTGAAAAATTAATCGGTATCAGTAAGAATATACCATCAATCAAACCACATTTTTATGCGGCTAACTAAACAACTTATAGCCGACCTTTCAAATCGCCGTGAACGATCAATTTTCGGTGCATATAGGCCAAGCCTTCAATTATAAGTACAGCATATTTTGCAAATTGTTTTCCATCAATAGGCGCTGTAAGTTGATTCATCAGTTGCAAAAGCGAACCACAGGACACCCATTCCATAAGGATGTAAGTTGGCTCGCCGGGGTGATTGCATCCGAAATACTTGACAATGGCGCTAGAGCCAGGTTCACTGAGTTTTTCGAATATTTTAATCTCGTGCTTTATCATATCCTGAAAGGATATATAGATCGACAATATTTCTTGAACGCAGCGACATGGGTATTTTGGACTTGTGTAGGACACATTACATATCATAAAACTGAATAGTCATAGCCACCATTAGCGCCATTGCAGCGATAGAATAGAGCACGATTGTACAGGCTGCAGTACCAGGGATGGAATCATTCGTCCTGGATTGGGCTTTTTCACGACGATTTCCTTGCACTTTCCTTCCCCATCCTCCGAACACTTGTAGATAACACCGTAAGTTCCAGTAGCCAAAATAGTGTCAAGTGCTAAATTTCGCTTCTGTCTTTTTACAATCTCTTCACTCTGAAAATTGCAATTTCTGTCAAAAAATGAATGGAAAACCAGAGTCAGGTGATCTCCGCTGTTACCATTTCGGACTGCAACTGCTCCCGGCTTACGAATGCGATGCTCTTTATGAAGTTGCTGCACTATTGAAGGCGGAAAATGAGGCTCTGCAAGTCTTGCAGGACTGTTTGCGTATACACCAGCACTAGCACAAACGCCAGTGACGCGTGCCGAAAAGATCAACGTCCGGGCTCTTTGTTCTACTCCAACATTACACACTCCACGGATTCCTCTACTCGAAGATGCTAGCAGACTGAGTAGTGCCGCCAGCCGACCAGTTTCTCTGTGGTTTTCTTTCATTCTGTAATCTAAAACTGCTGCGTCACGCGGCCGACCAGCGAGTGATTGCGTCAAACATGCTTCGAGGACTTATTCCTTTTGTTACGAAACGCGAATACATGAACAATGCGCTCATCGTAGTTATATGATAAGCATCACCCACACATCTGAAAATTTTCATGTTCGATGCCAAAAGAATTCAATAATGATCGTTAAAACTGCGATTAAGTTTCGTAAATATATGATTTCAGTTCATTTGTGTGAGCAATTAGTGTAGTTTGGTTCTGATTTTTTTGAAAAAGTAAAACAAGTTTGTTTGAATAAATTTTTTGCAGTCTTGCATACGAATCAATTTCCATGGACGGCAGATGCTACAGTCAAAAACTGAATTGCAGCGGAAGAATGATAACGTAGAACTTGTCTGTCAATATTAGAAATGAACTTTTTCTAAGCGTGTTAGAAACATTGGCCAGTTCTGTCGGTGTTTCTCGGATCGATCTTTTTTTCAAGAGCAGTGTCGCAAAATTCTACTGATATTGCTGTGACTAGGGCCGAACAATGTGCACAATCGGATATCCAGCCGAGTGCTTTTAGTATGTTCGATAAAGCTGTATGAAAGAGCGAGAGAGCATTTTGCGATGAAAGCATCGCCATGCGCTGACGTTTATGTTAACAATCGGCGCCCCGGAATTGTGTTGGTCGAACGAAGCGAAGGGAGCTCGCAGCGGCGCGACGGCATGGTCAAGCTGAATAAGCAAAAACAAGCCCCATCGCCATCGGTAGCAGCTGTGGTGCAGAACACTGAGAGGCAAACGTTGCGTCCCAGTCCTTGCTCGCTGGGCAAAGTGACGTCGAAACGATGCCACTCGACTAAACGTACAAAACAACTACGGTCGCCATAAATTCGACCTCGTATTCACAATGAAATCGGCATTTTGTGAGACGGATCCGAAATATCAGTGCTGCTGCGGTAGCACGACTATCAAAGTAAGCCAGCTCTTTCTTGTTAAAAATATGCTAGTCTCAACTTACTACCTTTTTGATGCTTTGGCGTAGCTTTGCGTAATTTCGCAAAATCCAAATTAAACATAAGAATGGCGATGAATCTACGATACTTGAAGCAGAGTTATTTTGAGTGTGTATAGCCAAAGAAATGTCGGCTGAGCAAAAGCTTTTGGTTCCACTGTTTTCAGCTACAACATAGCTTCGCACAAGGTGTCATTCAAACAATTATTAGCCGAATTTCAGTTGCTGTTTTACGTGTCACTCATTCCGAGATTAGGGAAGACTAACCATTCACAATTTCAGTCAATATGAGCTCGGCATAAGTTATGACAACCATTCACTTTCTTAAATGCCGTTTTCACTCTAATAAGAACATTTTAAAAATCAAATCAGTATAGGAAAGTCCTGTAACATTAGAAAACCGTCCTCTTTGATGTCGGAAGTGTTCTTACCAAAGTGAAAATGGTACATGTCACGTTTGTTGTAAAGCAATAATTGATCGTTGACTCATAGATTGGCGCCACTGTCGTTGGAATTCTGGAGGTCGTCAGCGTCGGGATTGGTCTCCTGGGCTCGGTCCTTTCCATCTTCAGTGCTGAAACCGCTAACTTAGCGGCGCGAAACGAAATAGCGAGTCCAACGCTACTATTCATCTTGGCATTAATTGGACTGCTCATTCAACTGACTGTCGCCATCATTCTTCTCATTGGAATCAAACGAGAAGACCCTAATTTGCTTCTGCCATGGCTAATAAAAGCCGTACGTTATGAACTTCAGACCGCGTCACTTCTATTAACCAGCAGTTAGGGAGATAAAAATATATGATGATGACATCATTCCGCCATTATCCTAAGGAAGCGGGAGTTTGAGCGCTACTTTAAAAACAATCAACGCCCAACAAGCCATTGTAAAACTAGCATTAATGCCATTATAACTTTAACGCCGTAGCCACTAATGTTATTTTAGGGATTTGGCATCGGCGTTGCACTGATCGTCTTTTTTGCGACTCGGAACTTCTTCAGCCTGATTCCGATAGCATTCGAGCTGTGGTTCTTCTACATCGTGTTCTACTGCCGGGACTATTTCGTTCAAAAGGCGAAAGCTAATCAAAATCTCGAATGGGATTCTGGACCCGGCATCACCATTGTTTCCGACCAGTATAATACATTTGCCACCGAAACTGGCTTCGAAAATCCTGTCAAAATTGACCTTGAAGATTAACTGAAATTTATTTTGGCCTTAATAGATTTTATGATGCGTTGCTATTGTCAGTGTTTAAAAGCAGGGCTGATACCTTATTTTTCAAACTGCAAAGTTGGGCGCTTGGTTTCAGAGTTAACGTATTATTTAAGAAATAAAACGTATGCCTCAGTTCATATTGTTGATACAAAACATAAACGACAGCGTCGCGCGAGCGTGAACAAACGAATATTTCGTACTTCAGCTATCGATCGAATTACAGGCTTTCAAAATACCGTATTTCTTCCAATAGACGCCCAGGACGTCTATTTTTTCAATCAAGGTTTGAGGGGGGGCGTCTATTGGAGGGGGGCGTCTATTAGAGGGAGGGCGTCTATTTTTTCAACCGATGTTTGAATTTGGCGTACGTCGGAAAGAGGGAGCATCTTTTCTCCTAGTTGCTACTTCAGCATGGAATATAATTCATAAATAAAGGATTGTGCGATATCAGTAGTCGAATTCGAATGGGAGTTCAGTATTGACCTTCACAGCACAGGCGTTTATTATTTTAATTACCCTAGAGGGGGACTATGACTTAGGGGGGGGGGGCTTCTATTGGAGGGAGGGCGTCTATTATTTCAATCACAGCTTGAGGGGGGCGTCTATTGGAGGGGGGCGTCTATTGGAGGGAGGGCGTCTATTGGAGGGAGGGCGTCTATTGGAGGGAGGGCGTCTATTGGAAGAAATACGGTAAGTATAAAGAGGTAAAAAATATTGAGAGAATACTAAATGAATGAAAGCACTCTTAGATCATTTTTTGTTTAACATTTGTTTACCCACGAAAATTATCTTTTGCCTATAACAAAGTAAGCAAACAATCGGTCAACGAGAGCAGTTCGCAATTAAAAACATAATCAGTGGTCAATTTTTTGACCAATGATGTTAGCCCGAATACCACGGAAAAATAAATTGCTAACGAGTTACTGTGTTATTAAACACAAAAATCTGCAGTTTGATATTTAGAGAAATGACTTCTTATGCGTCGATAATGCTCAAACGGTTCTTACGACTTTTTAAACCTTGATATTTTTGGATGGTCAAAATATTAAAAAATACTAGCTAAGCAGCAGGATTCAGAAGTCAGGATGAAACTATTCGAGAAAGTTAGTCGTATATTGGGTAAGCATACGGCGATGGTTCGTCTTGTAAAAAACTATTTAGAGCTGTGTTTTTTGTCAAAAAACATGCTGACATGCGAATGTTTTGTCAGAAATAAAGGTCGAGCACTGGCCTCGGTACTCTTCACTGGTATAAGCTGTGTTTAGCGCGTGACAGATAGGCATAGCAGGGGGTAACAATTAGTCGTCACACCTTTGGTTGCTGGGGCAAGTGCATCAAAAAGGGCGATACCTTTGGGATGTAATCAAACATGGGGATGCAAATGAGCAGAGCGCAAACTGTAAATAAAGACACGTGTCCTTCAGGGTTCAGAGTTCGCTAAAACCTACGCTCTCTGAAACGAGATCCTATAAGCGCGGAATATCAACACAATCGCTAATTGGCGCTCACTGTTTTGCGCCTATACGTTTGCGTACGACGAGGAAACGATTTTTCCGTTTCCTCCAGCTGAAAGCAACCTGAAGCTTCTTATATATTACATTCTTTTATATTCATGAGATTGATAAGATTCGCATTTGGACAAGACATAGCGATAACTCCATGAATGAGAGATGAACAGGGTGTTTAGACTTGGCGTTGTCGAGTCTTTGGATGCTCCATACCATTATCCTTGTTTTATTGAACCGTCGAATTCGACGGAACCTTGCAAGCCAGGAATCAGCGGAGAAATCTGGACCCTGATAGCGCAACGCATGAACTGGACGTTGGAATTTGTGAAAGCGGACGCATACGGTTTGTCTTTTTAATGTTGCTGATTAAAGAACTCTTCAGAAATAATGTTTAAATATTTTCTAACTTCATATCATGTTTTCAGCAAAACGACACTATTTATTTCATTGAAGCTACAATCTTTTTGTTGTTCAGGTGGCTATGAGCCTGACGAGAAGGGAAACTTCAGCGGCATTCTCGGAATGATTCAGAATGGCAGCATCGACGGTACCCTCAGCTTCCAATCGTTACGACCTGCTCGCTACGCCTACTTCAAATATACAGAAGTGGCACAAACATACGAAAGCGGCTTGATCATTGGGGAAAATATCGAAGCGAAGTCGGAAATTCAGGTGCAGGTGTTCGAATGGTCAATTGTTGGGCTAATTGTTGGGAGCTTGCTGGTGATCTATATTTACCAGCAGTTCATACTCAACTGCCTCACGCCCTCATCTTCTTTCTTCCACAACTGGATAAATGTCGATCCTATTCTGCTGCGCTTTTATCGCCTGCGGTGCTCTCTTCCTAACGCCGTACTCGCGATCGCCTTCACCCTGATAAATATATTGTACTTCGCCGAATTTCGCAGCCAAGTTATGTTCGCACGGCTGCAAACGTCGGACGAGCGCTTCGACGATTTCTTCGCGGACAAAAGTAGGAAAGTCATAGTTTGGAGCGCCATCTCATTGACTGAACAACACAGGACGACGATTTTTGGACCGCAAGCCACTCAGACTGATGTGCTGTCAAGAATAGTTGAAATGCCGAGTGTGGAGAATATCTCTGAAATTTTATGCAAAAATTCCAATGTGGCTTATTATACAGAGTAGGTGTCGCTCAATTTTTTTCTCCTCTCTCTATTCGCGCGTAAAAGGAGGTGAAGGTTCGGAATATTAAAACCGCGGAAGTATAGAAGAAACATCGATTCTTAAACGATATTCCCCCACTACTCTATAGGGGTAAGAGGGAGGGATGATGTGTCGCGCGCGCGTAACTCGCATCATTTAGCTATGAGCGCTTGTAGTGGGGCATTCATATTAACAAATAGCTGAGGATGATGATATGCAGAATTTACTTAAATTACGTTTCGCGCGCACTCAAGAACTATCAGCCTAAATTTAATACCAAACTGCTTACATGAACAATTTTTGAAAAGCTCCGAATTTATGCTCTGCACCTTCCTCGTGCAGTGCTATCTTTTTTGATGACTGCATTGCTCGCGGCAGTTTGTATTGACTAAATATGCACATTTCAGCCGAGTTGACATGTTTCTCAACACACGAAGCAATACCAACTGCAACTTCAAGGTGTAAGCGCATCAGAGTTTTCTTTTTTATACATTCATTATCATATTTGAATAATTTAGGCTTATCGGAAATGCACCGTCTTTAAGCTTTAAAGGAACGCGGGCGTACATCGTTTCAAAAAGTTTTTCATCAAGGCAGCTAGAAATCATCAATGACATTATTCGAAAGATCTTCAATGTTGACGGAAGCAAAAAATTATTTCCCAAGTACGGCATATTTCCAAGAAATGAAATGCCCGCAATTAACCAGAGATTTTTGCAACGTATTAGCATCTCATTCAGTCAAATCGATCAAGGACTGTACATAGGCGCTAGTGTTCTCTTGTTTGCGTTTTTCGTACTCTTCTTAGAAATCTTATATTCTAGATTGCATGAAAAATGTGATTCTAATGCGATTCTTACTGAAAAACCTATAAATAATGAATGGATTATGCACTATTAACACCATTACTGAAAGTTGTACCACATCGTCGCAGACTATATTAGTAGTTATGCTTTCTCGTTGGCAACTGATGGAATCAAATCGAATTCGAATGAGTTGAACGGCGATGCTAGTCTTGTCGTTTTTTGTAGAATACAAGTCTTTGCGTTTTTATGATTTTGGAAGATTCTATTTGATGAATTTAACACATGGAATCAAATAAAAAGGAGGTCTGCACACTATTCTTATTTGCTGCTTAAGCACTCCTGTGTTTTTTAAGGTACGGGCACATTGCTTATGCTCAATTAATGAAAAATATATATAGTTGCTCATGAGTCATTGGAGGTGAAGGAAATCATAGATGGGCTCGAAGATACTCTCTGCTTTCGGCCGCAAATGTGTTGTTGCGTCGCCGTTAGTGATGTGGGATGTTGAATGTGTATTTTATGAAATGGCAGATGCTTTCTGTTGGTGTTGCGATTTGAAAGTTTGCGTAATTAACTTTTACTGTTCAGTTCGAAATTTTCAAGCACGCAGAGCGATGAGAAAGAAATTATGTTATAACAAAAGACATGGAAACAGAAGGCAAAAGTCTTACAGCAAAACAAGAAAATATTGTCGGCTTCTGTCTACCGGCATGCACTTTCACCAAATTACATTAATAAAAAGTCAATCACTTTCACACGATGTAGGCTGATGCAACAATAATCGGGGACATACAGTAGGCTAATTTATCCATTTCATTCGGGTTATACTCCACCGCACAGCAGATTGCAAAGCTACCGTAAGAAACACGCTAAATCACGATTTTGAAACACACTAAATCACGAGAGGAAATCACACGGGAGGAATGATTGAGGAATAGCGGTGAAATGGGTGCACTGCTACAGTATAGCTACACGAACAAATTCAAAACGACAGTACCATGTTCAGTAGTAGTTAGAATTGATTTTTCAGGTAGTGAGAGACAGTTTTCAAACAAAATTTCTGTTTGTGCGCTTTTGTGCGATTTTATTGCTTTCCGAATAAGCAAAAAGCAATTTTAGTGTGAAATTGAGTTCAAGGAAATGCAAAGAATGATTTTGCAAAACCATCGAAAGACGGTAATATTATTGTACACAGTTAAAATCGCCCCAAAAACGCTCATTTAACACTACAAAAGCCCCAATGTGAAGGTAAGCGTGCTACTGAACGGTCAAAAAAGTTTTGAATACAACAGACAAACTGATACATCCAAAAAGTAGGCGTAATTTTTTGGTCTTCACGGGCACTTGGGCACACAAGATCAGTTTATGAAAAAAAGACAAGATGAAGGTATGGGTGTCGTCGGCGTTGTGCAATTATCACTTCATTGTAAACATCAACAACAGACAGTTCATACGTACAAAAAGTACTTTATCACTATTTAAAACATTTGTGTCGTCTCATCATCACAGCTGAAGTCTTGCCCTTATCCAACAGAAAAAATAGCGTAAACTCGATAAGTTTGAACGCGTGTACTGCATTTGGCAAGACTATTGACATGCAGATTAATTTCAACATTAAATATGCACAATATAGTTGATTACATATTCAATGTTTCAGTTTCGTCCTCGCCTTTTTTTCTCAAACTTTGATTCTTTAACTTCCGCTCTGCCAAGAGGTCTTTTATAACTTTGGGCCAGAGAAATTTTTGAATTAATTTATGAAAGCAAAGCCAAATACCGTACACGCGCGCGCAGCGCCGATTACAATTATCCGCGCAAAATATGCACAAAATAATCCACCTGATTTTGATCAAACAAAGAAGAGAAAATGAATCCATTCTAAACGTGAACAATATAATACGCATAACATGTGTACAGCGAGCAGCCATATGGAGTACGGCAAGTGGCAAGTATCAACACACTCGCAATATTACTTCGTCAGTAAGCAAAAAACAAAGAAACTTTTTAGCCTCGACTAATTCCATGCGGCAAACTTATCCAGTCGCTTTTATAATTCATTCTTCTCGTCACATCTCTTTGACATATGACGCTATTCTAACAACATGTTGCTCTAACTTAGGGTCGTAATATTCCATTCTGTGCTTTTTTACTGACGAAGCTATTTCGAGTGTATTACCGGACAAAAGTGTCATACTGGTGCCGAGCAGAAAATCATCGGCAACGGTAGCGCAGATAACATGGGATGTATCATTAGCTCAACAACTTTTGTACCAGATTTCTCGTCGCGTCGCTGTCCATGTCAAACTGAAACGAAAAAGTTAAATACTGGCGCACAAAAAGTTCTGCAAATATTCAGAACTGCGTTGGCGAAAGTTGAATATATCATAAAAGAAATATTATATTTGTGAGCCTCCCAAAAAATTGCCAAAAACTTAAAGAAGACCCTTTTGCAGCTATGGGAAGAAGAACGGGAAAGATTTCCTCTCTCTTCGCTAGTTGTCTTGCATCGTTTGTTCGCCCGATGCTTGATAGATGGAGAATAAGTATATTCAATCGATACGTGAATCAGAGAATATTCGTTTGCTGTTACTATTTCATATTTTCTATTAACTGTTGTGAAACAAACTGATGAATGTGCAGAAATGTTTTCCAAACGCAGCTAAACTGCAACTAGCGAATGATGATAAAAGATCGGGGCTTCGGGAACCACAAACGAATCCGTTATGTCAAATAAAACAGGAAACTTTCGCATTTCCGTGAATGACTCACTCCGCCATTGCCGAGATTGAAGTCGAACCAGTCGCTCGGCGGCGGTTGTCCATTGGGCATCATGTGGGGCAGACCGGACGGGGGCATCGACTGCATCTGGACGCCATCGGCTGTGTATAAGTGCTGCGGAGCCATCATCTGCGGATGAGATGGCATCTGCTGCTGCATCGGAAGGCCGCCTGGGTACGCTGGCGGAGGCGCGCGAACGAACCCAGGTTCTAAAAAAGATTGCGATAAATCTGATTTGTTTTTGCTATTATCACTTTACACGCTAATGCTCGCAAAACATTGCTTTTTCATATTGTGTTATGATGCGTAAGAGATTATCGGATCGTCGCACCGCAACGGCAGCTTCTGTGCTGAACATATTTCGAGTTCAACCTCTCGGGAAATACGGCATTACTGTGCTAATGTGCTGTTCAATTGTCGTACAGCCTTAATTCATTGGTACTACCAGCATTTTGGTTTGCCATAAATCAATTATTGTTTTAAATTTGGCTATGAGAGCGCAAAATTAAATGGTGAACTAGAGACTGGCGGGCAAATACTGGTCGCAATACTAGGCTCATTTCAATACAGTTGCTTGCTAGTTCGGTGGACATTGAAATTCGACTACTCCTTTCGATCTCAAATCGTGAAAAAAATTCCCCTTTCGCCTCGCGAAATTTTAATTTTGAAGACAGAGGAAGGGAGAGAAAGAGAAAGAAAGAAAGGAAGGCCGTCCGGCGAAAGGCTGAATTCATGTATGCGGGCGCGCGTGATGCGAGACCATTTGTTTTCAGTTAATTAGAACTAGCGTCTCGCCGAGCCAATAAAGCACGTGAGCAAAACGTCCCTCTCAGAACAATAGATTATTGAGCGGCGTTAGCTGCGCCCGAAGCAATCGATGGCTCATTGGACGCTGACCTCGAACTGAGGTGAGAAGAGTGGAAAGGTTTCGATTAAACTTAGTTGTTGCATCGGTAGGGGTGGATTTATTTCTGATCAGGATTTTTGCACCAATATATGCATCGTCCGCTAAACTTAATATCTTCGCATTGTGAAACCTTGGATGTCAGAAGCATTTTGAATATAAAAAGAACGAAACTAAATGAAGCACCAGGAGTTGCGGAATTAGCAATTCCTGGGCGCATCACGCTAATAAAAGAACTGTATTGCAGATAAATGGAGATGAAATTTGCCTCGAAAGTGTTTCATCGACTTTGTCTCGTAAATCGTATTAACGTTGAATTGTAATTAGTGGCAGAGTGCAGACGAGGCAGAGAAGGAAACTGCCTCGGGCCTAGGAACTGCAGAATTTTGCAGAGAACATCTACGAGAACCGTTCAGGTAACCGGGACGCTCCCAACGCCCCTAACCGATTCTGATTGCATTCATTTTCAAGATCGATTTTACACATTTTAAGCGCCGCGCACATAAAAATAGCAGAAAAACAAACCGGTCGGATGATTGGGGGAGGCGGCCTGTTGGCGCGCCTGCACGGAATGCCTGAGCTCCATGCGAATGAGCTCGGATCTGGACGGCGGTCGTTTGACCCACTGCGGCACGTTCTGATCGTAGCCGTACGGACTGAGGTGGCCGCCGGGCTGATGTTGCTGCTGCGGGGCCATTCCGTTGCTGACAAATGGCGGCGAGCCGACCGGCGCATGGTACAGTAGCGAGGGCGGAGCGCTCTGGGGTGTCAATGGTCCTGAGCCTGAATCACGATAATGGACTCGCAGTTGATCAGATCAACGCAAAATGTTTTTTTAATGGAAAAAGGAACTCGAGCCACTCCTCGTCTGAGAAATATATGCAGATTGCTCTAAGTATTTAGGTCATGATTGCTTAATGATAAATTTACTAAAAAATACATTGATATGATCTGCAGCACGCTTGTCATGCACAGCAAAAAGCAGCTTACCGTACATTCTCCCCATCCGGCTGTGACTAAATTTTGCCCTAAACCTAGGAAGGTCATAAAAGAAGTTACGATGAGTATCAGAGAAAATATCAACTTTACATCTGGGCATGCTTGCTTATGATTGACACTCCATTTAGTTGTCTATTGCAACTACCAAATTTACTCTTATAGAAGCTCACGCCACCTAACGCCAACTGTAATGGTGTATTAAACTTCTTAGGGGCCGCACATTTTGCCTAAGGCAGAAAGATTCGTGCACCCTTGACTGAGCAGATTGCTTGAAGAAAATTCTCGAAAAGTCTATACTATACGAAACATTCTCTTTCTAGAGAATCAATAAAGATCACCGTGGGCTTCTACTGGAAGAAACACGATAATTTATAGTTGATTAATATGGCATATCTTTTTCACTAACCAGGACTGGACTGTTGATGATAATTAACGGGCGACATGAACGGCTGTTTCGCACTTCGCGGGTCAACGACCGATGAAGTCTTTCTCTTCAGCTGCGCAGATTGTTGCTGTTGTTGCTGCTGCTGCTGTTGTTGTTGTTGTTGCTGCACGGGCATGGCCTGTATCTTCTGCTGATAGATTGTCTGGTTGCTGCCCTGTGGCTGCTGCTGGTACATGTAATCGGCGGGTGGCGGCTGCCAAGTATGATGCTGGCCGGCCGGTGGACCTGAAATTATCTTGGTAATAGTGCATTTTATATGATGTGTTTAGCAGCAAGAGAGGTCATTGTGACTAGCGAATGCTGAGTGAATTATAGTTGATCTTTGACAGGCAAATTTGTCGCGATTGAGTTTTTGAAAGCCGGAAGGAAACGGACAACGCGTGAGCTCTTATTGGTCGAAGGTGAGACAAAGAACGCTGAATAGAAAGCTGACGTTTAGCCGCATTACAGTAATTACAGGATGACGTACTTGCGAATTTATCAAAAGGGCAAGGCGAACGTTCTGTTTCTCTTCCAATAATCCCATTTTGCGAGCGAAAAAACTCCCCCATCTGCTCCTCTTGGCTTGATAGAAACTAACTCTTGAATTAAAAACTTTGGGAACTATGTGGCTGCACAGAGCGATACTCTCACAACCAGTCGGAGCGATTCAATGATAACGCTTTGTACAACTCAAAATTTAGGGGCACAGGAGCAAATAAAAATGATAAAGGTCGTCGGTACCGTGGAAAGAGTGAGAAGGCGGAACCGAAGGGATCTCAGTTTAACTCATCCACTAATGTAAAATCGCCAGGGTATAAACTAAGAATGGATGAATATTGCGTCAATATGTTCATTATCGAGAACGATGGCGAGGGCGCAATCTGACGCAGCAATTGAAAAGAAAACATAATTCGTTTCATAACGGAGGTTTCGCTGGTCATTGATCGTGAATAGTACAGGCTTCTCGTGATTCGTCGATTGCGTCTTACGAGACATGCCGCATGCTACCACATAAAATAATCTTACATATGTAATCAGATTGTCACCGGAGCATTTTTGTACCGAATGGGAACTTCGGTAGCTCCTCTAACTCTGAGGTTATGTAATTCTTATTAGGTGCGTATGACAAGGCTGCTTATGGTGAAGTTGGTTAAAATCCTAATTGATAAAATTTGCAGCTGGCTTGTCGTGCGCAGCTATAAAACAGTTTATAGTACATTCTCTGCGGCTAGAGATGACCTGAACCCTGACTTGAATAGCCAATACGCAAACGTCCACTATCTTAATAAAGTCTCAAACCTAAAATTACACTCTTGAAAGTAACGCGATTCGATTTGGCTAATAAATAAAGAGTTCGGCCCATATTATCTTACAAAAATTCTTTCGCATGTGGCGTGATGAAGGCGACATATGAAAATGTGCTCAGACTACCTCGCAAATGAGAGTTGCTCGACTGCGCAATGACGGATTTTTGAGTGCTGATTTCTAAAAAGTTTACCTGGATGAATTTGCTGCTGTTGAATTTCGTATGATGGACCGGGTGGACCGCTGTAGGCGCAAGACGAGGGTGACGGTCCAGGATAGACCTGATTAGGATTTGGTGCTCTACTGGGCGGCATCCGCGGCCCATTCTGGAAAGACGCCATTGGCTGCTGCTGCGGCTGCCCGGCGTACATGCTCGACGAAGAAGTCGGGCTGAAAATATAGTACAGTTAGACTCTTTTTGTCGAAAAGCACGAGAGAACATTGCCTTATAATAACTTATTCTTGGGATGCTATAACCCCCACCTCTACCCTCATTAGGCTGCCAGAACGCTTTCGATTAGAGTACGGAGGCGTTGACTTGTTCGCGCACAATTGCATGAGCGATGACAAATTTTGTCGTGCTCTGAACTAAACAGTACTTTCAGGGTTGACAGAATTGCTCGCAAATGACTCGGGCGACCAGAAAAAACTGCAGTAACTGGTCCTCCAAGCCTCAGTCACTCAAGAATTGGCGATACAAGACATATACTCTTCGAAATCGAGAGAAACGAGCCAGCAATCGAATATTAAACTTCTGTCATACAAAGTGCATGCAAAGCGCAAAATGAAATTTGGCACTTATTCAGATACTTCCTAATTGGTTACGCTCAGCACAATACGGCGGCAATTCGACTCCTAGGTTGAAGGCTGTCCATCTAGGTCTTCATCTCTTGACCAAAATTGAAGTTTATACAAACGACGGTTGGGTTTAGACCGCATTTATGAATGGAAATCGTTTGCGTAGCGATGTTCAAAGAGAAGCGACAGGCATATGGATGGGTGGTGGCAGAAGATGCAGTAGGGGGGAGAGAAGCCGCTCACTGGGCGGTACAGCGCCTCGACCTCCCCTTTTGAATGAACGAGCGCGCGACCATCGCTAAGTCAAGTTGGGAGTAGCGCGTAACGACGCCTGGCACGAACACATCCCAAAGACAGTTAGAGAGAGACAGCAAATGACTCGTTCAAATTAGGCGGAACAGCGCGAGCAGAGGCGACAGCGAAGCGAAGGCAACGAGCTAACGATGGTTGCCTTAACG
>NIUQ01002972.1:0-19842 GCA_002796945.1 Plectus sambesii
TTGGAGGTTACCGTTGCTAGACAATTATTTGAATCGACGCTGTTTTAGGCGTCAAAGTTTCGAGACATTGTTCCGCAATCTGAGCATTCTACTTATCGGTAAAGTTCTACTAGGAAAACAGAAACTATCTAGGCAACGGTGGGGAAAAGCGAAGAAAGAACACGAATTTTGTCAGATCGGTAACCTTTTGTGTAGCGTTTCACTCAGGAATCACTGAAGCATCTTATTATTTCATTAACGAATCCCAGGGTTGATAGCAAATGGTGCATGGCATTTTGAAAGAGAAAGATATACTTTCGCGCTGTGTGAGTAATAGTTATTTCGCATCAAAATAAGTGAATCGTTGCTTTCGTTCTAACCAAATTAGCTGTTGCAGCGAAATGTCCATCGATAGCTTTTTGCATCCTGTTTATGTCCATCACTATTTAAAATGCGATGGTTTAACTAAGAATTTGCACGTGTCTTGCGCTCTCATACTTTTTCTCAGAACGCGAGATATTGATTTTCAGCCTGTAACTTTGATGTGCAGTTAAGCTAATCGTTGCTGAACCTTATTTATTTAGCCGAATGTTCAAGCATATGTATTAGATTGATGAGTGTAATTAGGTCCTCATTAAGTTTCTGAGAAGTTACAAGGGTTTACTCTTACTCTCCTTTTGACCAGCTAATGACTCTGACTTGTACGAAGGCGTCTAATTGTTTACGATCGGTAAAGACTCGCGGTTACTACACAATTAAATTGGTCCTGTTGAAGTGTATCCTGAGTGAATTTAATAAATATTTGAGTACTGTAGTTTGCTCAATAGTTTTGAGGAAGGTTTCAATCTCAGGAAGAACTTGATTCAGGCGATTTTGACGACGACTTGAAAGATTGGCATACTGTATATCGTGATTCGAAATCGTTTGGCGGGCGCAGCGGTAGTCGCCGATTAAAAAAATTTCGTCATTAGATTGAGGATTTTTTTCTGTAGTTTTAACGAAGAATCAGCGAATCATAAAGAATATTTGTTCAATACACGGAAGAGTTTCTATTTGAAAATATGCGGGATTAAACTAAGAAAAAGTGAAGAAGTGTTGTAATAATGTATCGTGCATTGTGCATGTTTACTCATGACCATCTCTATCTGGTGCGCGTACGCAAAAGCGATCACTGCTCAAAAGAATCGGACAACTTTTGGCTCATCGAACTCGACTCATACTCGCCAGAGAACGTCCGCAAAGCTATTTTACAAGTTTGTACTCTCTTGCGTTATTTTACTGTCGCAATAATAGTTTTGCACTTGCTGATAGTTCATTTCGGTGCGATCAAGACCTCGAGAAAAAGCTTTGAAATATTTTTGTTTGTAATCAGTGGAAACTCGGAAAATTTATAATGCATTTTCGTTTTGCTATTTGCTGTGCTCTCTTACTAGCCAAAGTCGTTGCACAAGTTGGCATACGGTAACCTAGATCGTCTTACAGTTGAATAATATTAATGCACCTGGAATGCTTATTCTTTTGCGAATATTTCCACATTTACAGTAGTCATAAGCAACACTCTATCAAAACATTAATTGTTCTACTATTTCAGTTTGCACCATCTAACAATGATTGTATCTGCTGCTATCGTAACAATACACTCTGTGCATATATAGGTTTTCAGGACTTTCCAAAAGTCGATGAGAACAAATGCAAAATCAGTGGAATCTCAAAAGTGGAATTTTCGCGACTCGAAAGTGCGGGCAAGCAGTACGTCACCATATTTGTCGTAGTTCAAGTGCCCAACGATCAGTTTAAGGTAGGGGCATATGCAATAAATGTGGTTTATTAACGAGTTTATATATTTAGAGTTTCATGCCGGATCAGGAGAATTGGAAATGGTACATGTTCTCCGATATTTCGGCAATGATAGCGAGCGGCAAAATGACAAAATGCGTGCTGGACGTTCTGAAATGCGTCGAGAATGGTGATCTCTGCAACTTAGAAATTAAAGATCTCTGCATTCACTGAGAACGCTGATTTGACCAAATTGAATGTTAACGAAAAATCATGAATGGCCCTGCATTTAAAATATTGGTTTCATTTGTAATCATTCTAATTACTAGTCATTGTAACTTTGTTTGGCATTGAAACGAGAAAGAAATAGAGGTTTACAAGTATTAAAACAATGAAAGAACAAGAAGCATTACTTGAAGGTAATGATAGGATTGTTTTTCAGGTTCGTTGACACCGCTGAGCGCGATTGAAGAGGAAACTTTTGACGGCGGAGAAGTTGTCAAGCAGTTGCAAGAGAAGGAACTAAGCGAAGTTCAGAAGACTCTCGTGCTCGAGGCGCACTTTGGCATGAAAGGTTCCCTTCTCTTTGCCTATTTATACAATATGCTCGAAAGTCCCTTTCCCTTGTGATTATTCACCGCCATATTTCGCTCTCCTTTTTGCTTCATCCTTGTCGCGAACGCAATTAACTGACAGCTACTGATGGATCGCTGAGTGAATGTTAATGCGCTTTTATCTCACACGCCGTTAAGCACCACAGCAGGAGCAACTGATTGATTGCGGTATGACGTAATGACGGTGACTGCATGCAAAAAACCATTACCGTGCTTCACGCGGCAGGCCATCATTTCACTCAAAGGAGCACTCGCTTGCTATAGCTTTGGGGGAGAAAGTCGATTCAACTTAGCTGGCTCACTCTCGCTAGGAGCCTCCGTATTATATAGTTGTGTCTGCTACAACCTTAACGACTAGAATAGAACCGTGAAACAAAGGGAACAACTGACTACACCGGAAGAGGTGTCCGACAGTGCAAATGAATCTTCCTACCATATTTCCTACATCTTAATAGTGTTCATTTCTTTTATTATCAACGTTGTATTGTGATTGGTTTGCAGTTTGCTTAACTGGCGCAGACACGCCATTAAACACATTGCATTGATAAGCGGAAGCGGATTGATAAGCGGATAAGCAAAGCTGCCAGTCGCTACTTTGAAATAATTCAGTGCACCAGTCATAAAGCAGATCTAATAACGTAAGAGCGAATATCGATCGGGGTCTGCCCACCATTTTCTCCCTTAATAAGTCTACTTCTAGGCTGTCAATCGAAACTTTTCATGTCGTTTGTTGCAGAATTAGTGCTTCTGTACGAGACATTCTTGGCGCTCGTGTGGCCGCAGACGAGAATGTCGTTCGAACAGTTCTGCATCTTCTTCGACAACGTGGCGTTCCGGAGTGGGGATAATCTAAAAAATCTCTTTCGGTAAGCGTGCGTGTTGAATTGTGGGAGGCGGAAAGAAGAGGCTGTTTTGTTTGCAGGGCGTTCGATTACCGCTGCGAGAAGGTACTGTCTTTCGCGGATTTTGTTGTCGGTCTCGCGGTTATTCAGCCGGGCACTCCTCATGGACCAAAAAGCACCGGCGAGCAAAGGACCAGATATGTCTTTCGGTAAGACTATCTCTTTCCTTTTGTCGCTCTATTTACACATTTGAAATTATTATTTGCTACTGAATGAAAGGCAGCGTCCTAATTGTTTTGAGAGTGTATTTATTTAAGTGAAATTGGCATAAATTGTAATAAGAGCGAGTTCTTTGAGAATGGCTGTTGAGATCGTCTGCCAGTAGTGCTGTTATTATTACATCATTTTATTAAATTATTATTACTTTTGCAATTTAATTAATTATATTAGATATACACTCTCTCTAGCTTGTCCATAATATATCAATTAATATCGTCCGTTGCACTATTAATGCGCCTTCACATTTTTCGATTTTGCGTGATCATCAATGTGATAGGAGGTTCGATCGCTCGAGCTGTAGTGTACTCGAAACTTCCACGAAATACCATTCGTCCGTCTCCCTTCCAGATTGAGTCGCCAAGATCTTGATCAGATGAAGAATTGAAAGGCGCTTTTAATCTTTTTTGCTCTTTACAGGTATTACTGCGGCGAAAGCGCAACCTCCAAACGAAACGCATGCCTCAGCAGCGAAGAATTTGGGTAAATTCTTTTATTCGCTGCGAGACACGCGTCCATTCGAAACTTTCTCTTTCAGTGCCATGCTGGCTGATGTCAACCGGGCAAAGAGCATCAGTAAGCAACGCAGTCCGTTGATTGATCCTGAAAAGTTAGTTTTTTGCCAATTTTCGAATGCAGGTAGCGACGAAGTATGAGGCTGTTGAGAAAAGCACGTTTATACTTGGGACGAGTTCTATCTAGACGTTTTATTCTTAGGATTGATGGTCTTGCGAATGATTTATACGTGTTTTCCATTTGGGAGGTTGGATGAGTTGGTCGCTCGTTGGAGATATTATTTGCGTTGGCATTCATTTCTGTTTTTTGATCGTCAGGAGGTGTTGCTGAGAATCTTTTCATCGTCTCGAATCCTCTAGAATCTTGGGATCACACTGCTACTACTGATTTTGTGTGATTTTAGCCAGTCAATAGACAATTTGGATTTAAAGAAGTTTTTGACTATGGTCGGAACCCTGAAGATTCGTGGCACATCGTCACTTCTGCGTCTCGCCGAGTCGACTATTCAGCGGCTACGGTATGTACTAATTATTTACTTGTTAAAGCTCATTTTCTGCTCTATAATGCTCAATAGAGATATGCTCTTGTTCATCTTTGGCCATACTCAAATTAGAATGTCTTCTCTAATCTTTTAATTGAAGTATGATTTTAAAATAAGGAGCTCACATATTAAAGCTGGATAAATGGGCTAAATAATATATTTTTGCATTTAACGGTTCAAAAAGCTGCTTATTTGTAGAATTCGATATAAATAAGCTCGGATTGTTTCTGATCAAGCACAGCATAGGCTAGAGTTTATTTAGAACAAGGGTAAAAGTTTATTTACAACGATGACATTAATCAATAAGCTGCTTGACTAGCGTCGTTGAATAAAAATAAAAATAACTATAATAGTATATCGACTGCAAGGAAAATCGATGTTTTTCGAAAGTAGGTCTGAATCCTGAATTCGAAAAATGCTATGGGACAAGCGCTCGAATGTTCTTATTATATATTTCATACTTTCAGCGACAGTACAGCTGCAATGTTCGTCTCGACACGAAAGCGGCCGTTAGATACGACGACAACGACGGCGACGACTGAAAGCCAAACGGACGAAAAGAGGATGAAGAAGGAAGAGGACTATTCGATCGCCTATCATTCAGTGCGACTGACTCAAAGTGGAATGGTCCATCATGAGCCGCTCATCAACCAAAGCGACAGTATGCTACAGTTTTTGGAATGAATTATTGCTAGTGTTTGGAATGGACGTCTGATAGTTTATGGAATGGATGATTGGTAATGGTTGATGCCTTTGCAGGTGATGTTTCTCAGTCTTCCAAGCTCGCTTTCGGCGCGTCTAGTCAGATAATCGATGACGAGGATGTCGTGTCTGTACGTTTTGTTGGATTGGATCCGTTTCATATTACGCGGTTTTGTTTAATTCGCACGCTGTGCTAAAGCCTCTCTCTTAACAATAAATTTCAGTTAAGAACTCTATATCAGACAAAACTGACCTATTTAACCAATAATCTAAAGAATTTACAATTCGCTTACGCCGGCGGCAGTTCTTCAATCATCTAGGTGTTATGTTTAGGTGGCATACCAATATTTTGCAAATAAAATTTGTCACCAAACCATGTCGCCCTTTGAACTCGTTTGAGAACAGCCGCCGACGTCAGCGCCTCTATATTGCGTTCGATAAACTTCTTAGCCAACCAAAGAAAGTGCAACACACTATTTTTCCATCATCATCGTTGGAATGTAACGGATCCAGTTCATTTCAGACTCTGATACTTTTGATCGAAATCTATAAATCTCAATGTTAGCGTATGTGTGCTTTCCGTAAATGACTGAATTGAGCCCCGTCTCAAAGTAGGTGGAAAAGATAAAGCCTGCGGGGGGCTCTATTCGATTTAATACGGCACATATATCAACTTTGAATTTAAACATTTCAACTTTAAATTGGAAGCTTTTCAAATGAAACGGTATACTTTCGAAGTCATATTGAACATTTTCCTTTGAAAATAGACCTAATATTGCGTCCAGTTTGATTTGGAAGGTGATTAATCTAGATTATAAATGGTAACAATATCGGGTTTAGGTAAACCACGCCAAAGAAATGCTAAATGGACTGCACTACTTCGAGAAACCATTCGATGTGCGCGGCAAAAACGGCAGCGAACGGAAGGCGGCGTACAGTTGGCACAAAGCCGACAAGAAGGGCATCGCCAAAGGGTTTATTCAATTGTGCCAAGCCGTCATGCCCGTCTTGGAGGGCGAGCGGAGGTGTTTACAACTCGACGCACCTGCGGTCGTCTTAGGTGAGCTTTTCCATCTAGTTCATTTCGTTTTTCTTACGCCATAATCTACAAGAGTGATCTTTTGTATTGCTAGCTAATCATTAATTGCGCAGTTCTGTATTCTTTGTTCCGGTTCGATATCGCATACTTTGAGGATATTCTCTAACTTTCTGTTAAATACGACTAGCTAAAGTATGAGATGTGAAACCGGCTCAGTGTCTCACTTTGAGAGCGCGAATCCAGATAGGTGGTTGGAGTTCAGTTCGTATTCTGCACTCGTTCTGTTCCAGAGTGCCGTTAACGTCTTAGTACCCGCCTTCCAGCTTTCTCTCCTTGTATTGTTTTCCCTACCGTTCGTAAGGCGAAGAAGCTGCTCGCTTTTATCTCTTCCCCTTCCCGCGGCAACGTTGCATCAGTCTTATTTTTATGTCTGCATTTGTTATCGTAGACTACTGCATTTTCGCATAAGCTTTTTTGGTTCTCTTAGACATAGTTACTTTTTACAGACTGATATTCGCCTCAAATATGATCAGTTTAATTCAACGGCGTTCTGTTAATATTCTTTTATTGGTGTGCACTGCAGCGCGTTGCTGGAGCCGCTGTTCAGTTGCTGTTTTGCAATCGAGCCAGGCTAAGAATTTCGTTTCAGGCGATATTCACGGCAAGTACGACGATCTGATGCAGTTCGAAGCTCGCGTCTGGCCTTTGGGTCTCAGCTTGTGCTCTTCTCGAATCCTTTTGCTCGGCGACTTTGTTGATAGAGGTCCGCATGGCTTCGAGGTAAATCCCACTTTTTCTTTTTAGCTTTCTATGAATGAAATCCATCTAAAACGATAATTTCAGCGGTTGAATAGATTTTGTGATTTTGAGATACTGAGAGTTATTGTATTTCAGCTCGATTAGATTTAAAATTCGCATTTATTTTCCTCTAGATCAATGGTAGCAGTGGTGATGTTCTTACTGTTTAGGTTATCGCCTACTTGTTTGCTCAAAAATTGATGTATCCCGACAAGATCTTCCTGCTGCGGGGTAACCACGAGCTGAGAAAGACGCAGCACAACCATACTTTCAGAAAGTACGACGCCTTGATTTGTTTTGATCACATTTTCACTTTAAGCACGCTTTATTATTTAAAGAGGACGTTTTCGAATGTAATAGAAATTTTTTCTGTGAAATTGATTCAACAAAGTGGCAAAATTGATTTTTAAAATATCCTTATTTGATTTGCAATGTGTCCATATTTTAGCGAAGTAATATATACTAGAATATTTTAAATCGATAAGAAGAAAAACTGTGACAGCATTAGATGATCCTTGTTTGATTAGAAATAAGCATTAATTGCAGAGAATGCGACCAAAAGTTTGGAAATCATTACGGTCCACAAGTTTGGAGTGTCGCCAACGATGTTTTCGATCGGATGCCCATTGCCGCAGTCGTCGACAATAAGGTCGGGCGGATTCTCCTTTTTTCCTGGCATGCTTGCGCTCACTCTTGCCGGGGGTTGGCAATATGAGGCGAACAAACAACAGTGAAAGTCGTTTATACCGGTATTTGGGTGGCCTACCAAATTCGCCGCTTTAAGCGAACTTCATTGTATGGGAAGATACACTTTGGGACCGGCCAAAAGGACCGATATGAGTGAAATACTAGTATAAACGAAACTGATACAGTCGAAACCGGATAAGTGCACAAATTTTCCATACCCCGAAATTCTTTTACCCTATGTTTTGTACATGATCTAAAACGGGATAAGTGCATAAATTTTTCGTGCCCGGTCTATGTGCACTTATCCGGTTTCAACTGTATAAACGAATTCTACTGTACATACGCTTTTTCGCAGATCTTTTGCGTGCATGGCGGAGTTCCAGAGCAACACCTGTACGCGGGTCATTCGTCGATCACTGACGCGATCGAGTCTCTACCGGTGTGCCTTCACAGCGACAAAATAGACGAAAATTCGCTGGCATGGCAAGTGATGTGGAACGACCCGCTCCCCTGCGAGATGCGCATGTTGACCGCGCTGGACAGCAACGGGTTCGGCGCCAACGACAAGCGCGGCGGCGCCGTCAGGGTCTTCTCCGCCGACGCTCTCGAGAGGTCCTTTTTGTCCTCCTTTTGCTCTTTATTCTTTGCCATTTTTCTTCAAAACGCTTTTGAACGTTCGTGCTCCGCAGCGTAGCTAATTTACTCATCAGACTTGCTGATTATCGTGCGAGTTGTGATCCTATAGCCGCAATTACAGGGTCTTTCATCATAATTCTTCAGCTGTGCATTGAGTTTGAACGCAATGTTGACGAATTTGAATGCTTTTATTCAGAAAGCGCCTATCATGACTAAATTTGTCCAGTAAGCACGTATCCAGGAGGAACATATCCTGACGGAATCTACGTAGAATGCACTTATTCTGACTGCATTTATCGGGCCTCAACTGTATGTTCTTGCAGATTCCTGCGAGCGCACGGCTTCAGCCATATGATACGCGCTCACCAGGTGCAGGAAAAGGGCTTCAAGTTGGAGCACTCGGCCAGCTTGCTCACCGTCTTCTCTTCATCGTATTATTGCGGCATGAAAAACGAAGCGTCTTGCGTGCTCGTCGAAAACCATAAACTGCGCGTTATCACCATCGCGAGAAACTCGCTTTGAGCCATTCTGTCACATTCGGTGTCTGTTTGTGATATTTCCTTTCGCGCGCGTTCGCATTCCGAGTGATTAGCAGCTATCTCTTCAATCTGCCGTTTTTGACGTGATGCAGTGTTTAATAATGTACAATGTACCAACCGGCAGATTCGAGAATACTGTCCCGGAGTATTTTTGAGTTGCTCACTTTTTCGGCAATTTTCCCTACTAAGAATGTCAGAAGTTTTGTTACATTGACCTAAATGGAAAGACGTTGTTCTTATGCATTCACTTTTGCAATGGAAGAACGCTCGATAATATGTAAATATAACGAACGGCACATGAAATGTGTTTCGACCTCGGCAAGTTTACGATTCCCACAAGAATACGGTAGTGAGGCGAAAACATTGATATGGTTTTCATTTAGGAGTGACCTTTGTTGTAGGAGATAAAATAAAGCCTCCCGCTTCAGGGGCGCTATTCAGTAACACGTCGGAGTGCTCGCGGCGTGCACTCCCACTGTGTTAAGAGATAGGCAGGAGTGCACGCCGCGAGCACTCCTGGGCGTTACTGCATACGGCCGCTGTTAATAACTCGAGTACTCCAGTCTGATAGTGCCAGCATTAGAACCCTTAATGATGACTTTCTACTNGCGTCAGTGGCGCTATTCAGCAGCACCTCGGGGTCCTCGCGGCGTGCACTCCCACTGTGTTAAGAGATAGGCAGGAGTGCACGCCGCGAGCACTCCTGGGCGTTACTGCATACGGCCGCTGTTAATAACTCGAGTACTCCAGTCTGATAGTGCCAGCATTAGAACCCTTAATGATGACTTTCTACTAGGAATTAATTTCCTTGTACTTCAACAAACCAGCCCCAGATTCTTCGAGAAGTCATCAGCAATGCCTCGTGGAGTATCTACGTTGTCTCATGTTACGCCAAGGAACACTTTAGAAGCTTGCCTTTCGCATACGCGGCCAAGCGCAGCTCTTTACTCATAAACGCTTCAAATGAAATCATTCTGTGAGTTGCGGTCAGGCGAGTAGACGATGACGATTTTCCAGGCGCGATTATCACGTAGCAACGACAGCCTATTCTCGGCCAAGAAGCGCGCGCAGATCGTGTTCGTGCATGCATCAGAAAGCATCGACATTGCACCCGACACGCCTATAATCGCACCCGACAAGAATTTACGAATGCTGACAGTTTTGCCACTCAGGCTGTGAAGAATTTTTTAAGCTAGCACAATGTTCTGATTAAGTTCTCTATGTTGCCGACACGGCTGACACGAAAAATATTCGGACACCATTGATTCGAAAAGAAAAGTAGCTATCCATCCTTGCAGATAACCCATCATATATCATTGAGCATTCACAATATTCTCCATAATACGGGCCCTAAACATTTCGTTCTCAGAGTTAGTGTTACGCTTTATGAGAAAAGGGAGTAATAAAATGGTCACAAGATATATTTGCATGACTGGAGTTGACTTCCGAAGCTCACTCACTGTGAGCACTCTCTCGGATTAGAGTTGCATTAAGTAGACTGAGATTAAATACATATCTTTTGTTGATCACTGCGCATCGCTGTTCTCTTTAACCGCATTTCATGCGACTCTTATGAGAAAGCTGTTCAAAAGTGCAGTTGATTTGATTTTTTTCTGCAAAGTTCATCCGACTGAAAATCTGTTAAACAAAGGTTTCGATTTTTGAACTCCCACGGCGCCAGTTAAAAGGTGTCGCACTTATTTGCTGTAAATGTCATGAAACCATTTTTTCATCATCCTTCAGCGAAAGTCACTGAAGGGTGTGATTAGCAGCTTTCAATTAATCGAAGGTAGGCTTAATTAGCATGCTTTTATTCACGCGTTAACTTGAATGCCAACGCTTGCCTATAAATAGCAAGCTGCTAGCTTCGTTCCTTGATTCGGTGAACGTTACCGTGTCCTGTAGCGCTAAGAGGAGCTATCAAGACCGCAGATCTAATCCAATTCTACCTAAGCGTCTGCGCTCACAGGTACTATTCATTGTCTCAGAAAATTTCATAGCCAAACGGACTATAAGAGAGTTAAAATTTCGTGAATGCGAGAATAAGAAATGTTGCTGATTTCTACATAGGGCATTATTTCGTCTTCCGCCGTTATTGGTGGTAGTGAGAAATCTCAGATTGAATATATCTCAAGAACATGCCAATATATGTTCTGCTACTCATGAATGATAACCTTACTCTAGCATTTTCCATAAGATTACCGTAATTCTATGCTCAAGATAATGCATTATCAATGTCGACAGCACATTATAGGTTTATGATAGGCTCATAATCCCAGGCTTCATACAGGCAACTTTTGCTAGAGGTATATTAAATGTTTATATGGGTTGTCAGTGGACGATTATGAGCGGAAAACTTTTCTCCGACAATAATTCGAAACGTTAACAGGTAGGGCTAGCGACGAGAGAAACTTTGGCATTTAATGCTGTAGTTTTTCTGATATAATTTACAAAGTGTGCTTGCAAAAACGAGTAGTGATCATTCAAACAGAACTGCTAAAAGCAATAAAATAGCTGCTTTGATGACGCAAACCTTTGAGCATATGAAACATTTGCTAATGAATATATGCTGATGCTGAGTGTCCAACCAGCATTGCAGATTATTTTTGTCTTTCGCTTTCAGCAAAAAACGAGACTTTTTGGCGTGCTCAAGACAAGAACAGTCAGGTTTCAAGACAAGGACAATTTGCTGATATTTACTGTAAGTAGCGTTTTGATACATCATTATTGCTCGCATAATATTATGTTTTTTCAATAGTTTGCACACAGACGGTGATTTCGATTACAATTTGACCTATTTTGTAATATTTTCGAACTACAACTATGCTTGTGAAGTAAAGTAAACCGTGCGGGCTTATCCGCGACATCATAAAGGTTACCAAACTCATGGCGAAAGGTTTCTCAAATTCTGCCAAGAGTTCGTGCATGCCATATTCATGATATTTCAGGAACTTGTTCACGTTTATTATTCTATAGCTACACTTGCAGTAATCGCAATATTCAAAGCTAGAGCTGATTTACATTTCCTAAGGTAAGCTTTTTGAGTTTTCGTAGTGCTTGCTCGATAAACGCCAAATAAATTTTATGAAATAGAGGCTGTCATGAAATCTTTTCACTGCTTGTAATTGTCTCCGTTCTATCATACTCTTATTGTACCAGGTACCAATATAACAGAAACAACTATAAACTACGGTGATTTAGTGTGAGAATGAGATATCAAGGAAGGGTAGACTTATAAATTACTTGGTCCTGCGGGTGGCGAACTGCACATTATCATTGACGCTCCATTGTAAAGGAAGGTATTAGCTGGCCAGTCCGTGAGGGTAGCCGGATATAATGGAACGATGGTTGTTGGGCACCATTTGAGAGGATAGGGGCAAAGCAATCGGTAAGAAAATAGCACAAAATCTCTTCCCACCACTCCCGTCGATAACTTCTGCTACTTATCACAAGCGTCATTCACCTGCAGTCATTAAGTTTGGCAGAGGTTTCTTCAGTAATCACTTGCCAGTGGGTAGCGAGTGTGAGCTCATCGAAGCTGTTTCCAGTACTTCAATCAAACGAAAGGTGGCGACCCATGAAGAGCGTTTTTGTCAATTTCGATGACATCGCAGCGTGCTTTGAGAGCAAGATAATTCATTCACGAATTCGAAGAACTTGCGATTGCATGTGAATTTGGAGAACGGGGACAAAAAGATTTAATATTTGATAGATAAAAAGAATTAACAATTCAAACTGTATAATAACCTAATACCATGATACAAATTATTATGACCTAATATTTCAATTACAATTGTAAATTATAATATTTATAAATAATAAGCTATCATAACTCAGTATATGAATCATTAACGGGGGCTTTTCAATATAATAAAACATATTCACACCTCGAATGTCGTGATGACCTCGTCAATGCACATGCAGAGCATGATCGGCTCACAAGACACAGAAAAGAATGTGAGCTCAGTTCCTAAAACTGTGATGAGTCACCTACGTTACAGTTATGCCTATAAATGAGTGACAGCTAGGATGTAGGTGTATGAGCTAAAAGTTAATGACAGCTGGGATGCAGGTGAGCACTCCATTTTGATCTCTCTAAATGATCACAAAAAAACGAAATAAATTAACAAAATTGCGCAATTGACTTTGACATTTCTGTGATCAAGATAAATCATAATTTCGTGGACAGAGAATCTCCGCGAGATCCCTGTTACAGCCCTTATTATGACTGATTTGATGATTTGCATTTTAGTAAAATGACAGCGCAACAAGGAAGAGGTGTATCAATGCGCGGAAAGCAAATTAGGCGACATTTTGTCGAATTTCTGCAAAAACGCACTAATCGCTTTTTAATACCAAAAAAATGGACGTACCTGGAAACTGCTAAGCATTTACTCAACATTTTGTTTTGGGGAATGACATACCTTATGGGAAGCTATCTTACATTTATATCATTTGTACAACTGATAAAGGAATATCAGAGCCAACCAACGAATTGGCAAATGACAAGCAGGATGAATGCAACTACGGGAATGAGTGTTCCGTACTACACGCTTTGCATTCAGGGACCTATTTCATAAAACTGTCGAGTATTGAGAACTGAAATGCTCAGTCTCAATTCTGAGTTTTCATCATTCCAAGTACAGTTTTGCTAACTGTACTTGAAATGATGAAAATGCAGAATTTAGACGCTAATAGTATAATTCTCAATTCTGAGCAGTTTTATCAAATAGGCCCCAGGCTGATGCCGATTTACTCTTCGATTCTACCGAGCATATGGGAAATTATACGGAAGCGATAAATATGTTCATTGAAAATTCAACAAGCGAAGGCATATTTAAAATTGACCCCAAAGCGATTTTCGCAAGAGAAACTTACATGGTCGTATGGAAATATCTGTCAATGATGTACGAGGGCGAATCTTTGAATGAAACAGGCAAAAATCCATTCGAGAACAATACTGAGTATCAAAATGACGAAGAATGGATTGCGTTGAAGAATGTCCTTTTGCCTAACATTGCGGCTTTTAATATCACACTGGATCAGTTGAAATCAACATTTGATGGAAAATTCATGAAGTTTGGAAAAAAGAAAGATATTTGGGGCGCACATTTTTTGAGTTGTCTTCTTTCCCTTCAAGACGGTGTTTCCACGGAAAAGAATTGCTCATTGTCAGGCCAGAACGTTACATACATTGGAAATGACCATCTGTGCTTCAAAGTGCGTGATCAAAAAGTCGCATTTTTCACAGAACAACCCGGAACTAAAACATTAACAATCTTTTCATTATCGGATGATCCTACAGAAGGACTCTACAAACGCAATCCTTCATTAACTATTGATTTCAGCGGAAACTGGACACCGCCTGACCTATCAACTGCAAAAAAGAGCAACGAGATCATTGAGTTTACATTCGATCAGTATATCGATATTCGTGTCTCCCTACCAACCGTTAAGAAATCTTTGGATAACAAGTTTGGAAAACGTGTCTGTTCCTACGAATACACATTGACGGAATGCTTGGATGAGTGCCGAATTCAGCTAATTCGAACCATGTGCGGCTGCTTGCCCGCGACACTTACTACACGAAACCAAGACAATACAAATGAATTATGCACTTTTGAAAAATATGAGAGATGCCTGAAATATGTGGGCAATGAAGATAACGAATGCAAAGCACATTGTGTGCCGAACTGCGAAAAATGGAATTATGATTTCGATGTTGAATTGGATTCTGCTTCATTTGCGTTTCCCACAGCGCGCTTTTACTTTGATTCTTCTTTTTACATTGTTTTCACAGAAATCCCAAAATGGTCATTTAAAGATTTAATTGGCACAATCGGCGGAGCGCTGGGCTTATATCTCGGTCTAGACTTTATCATGCTCATTCAGTTCATTTTCGATCCGATCTTTATGCTCATTCGTAGGTGGATCGCATCAAAAAATGCCGTCGTCAGCACTGAAATTCCTCAAATTCAAGAGAACATTGGGGAGAAAAGTAACTTTCAAAGGTGTCGAGAATTCATTAAGAAACATATTGCACCGCAAGAATCATCATCACGATCAATATTTGCAACTTATCTAATCGAAAAGTTATTCTGGATAGCGCTGTATATTGCCGGTGGAATTCACACCGCCTACTTCTGCTACGGATTGTACCAGGATTACGCGGATGAACCCATTTATTCTAGCATAGCTCTGCTGAATAATAGAACAATCGCATTGCCCAAGCCAACTATATGCATTTATTCTTCATTACAGTCTGTGCCAGGACTACATGAAATAACAAATCTTAATACCTCTAACAGTTACACCGAATTTTTGTTTGAACATTTCAATCAAGAAAGTATGACAAAATTAACGCTACTGGACGAAGAAGATTGGCCTTTGCCTCTTCTCGTGATTGTCTATAATTATTTTGGCATATTGAACCTGGTAGAGACATATGGAATATTTCCATTTTATTCATTAATGGTACCTTACGTAAGAAAACCTCAACTTGAGTACATATACAGACAATATTATGGGTTTTCTCTCTACGGTAAGTTTATGTAAAAATATTATTTCAGATGTCTGTTTTTTAGCGTTACTTATTCGAAAATTGTCAGCGACCACCAAACATACCATATCAGCATTTGCTATTGAAATCGTATACTTAGGCAAATTCTGTAATTCTAATTAAAAATAGCTGGTAAAGCTCACAGGAGGTCGTATAGTGAACGCAACCGCTTGTGTCACCCGAATACATTTCAAGCAAACTAGTCGAATTCTAGCAAGATACTATGCACGATTTAAACTTCATTATGGGCATTTTTATTTAAGGCTGAGGGTGGAATCCAATTATTGAAATTTTTTACACAAAATGAGAATTTGGCATAGGAAAATCTTAGAATAATGAAAGTGAGCAAAAGCATCTCGTTTTTTCCGCGAAAGCTTCGACAGTTCGTCAGTAATACGAAACTCCGCCCACAGACTTAAGACACAGTACGCTCTCGCACTTGTGTTGCATAGCAACAGAGGATCAGTTGCTATGCAACACGCTACATTTCATGATCAGGTTTTATGGATTTTTCATTCAAATTCGGTTCTGATTCTGTTCTCATGATACCCTAAAGTTGTCCTATACAGAATATGTGTACCCGGTACTAATAATCCTGAACCGGAACTAGAACCTTTAATTAATTATTCGCGCTCCTCTCATAAGCAGTCACAGTGATACGTATAATAGTTAAAATAGGTTACAGCCTCTTATTTTGTAGGTAGAACTTTCTGCAGACGAATGTATAGCCATTTTTGAGGCTTTGACTTAAACCGCGGGCATGATAGACAGGCTATCTTTGGAGAGAAAGATGCTCCCGACAAGCTTGATGAGCATCAGTGGCGAAATATCGCGGCGAGTATTAACGTAAATTGACACAATTTGTTGCAAAGTTCGCTGCTTGAACGCAAAACTCAATTGATCGACAGGAATCCACGTTTATGCGCAGTGTGCTTGAAATGTATTCGGGTGACACAAGCGGTTGCGTTCACTATATCCTTCGAGTTATTAAGTTTACACTATGAACGTTTTTGATCTCCAAGCATGCTTTAATGTCCTCGTAATTTTCACAGCCTAGTATGAACCTCCAACCTCAGATAAACAGAAATGTTACAAATAGTTGAACGAACTAACGAGTTACGCTCGCTGCATACTGCTTAATGATTAGCAACCTGTTCCACTACCGTAATCCGACGACGGTTTAATTTCTCGTATAATGAACCTATAAGATGCTCACCGCTCATTTCAAACACTGACAGTTGTCTTTCATCGATCTGTTGACTGGCGTACATTAAGACAGCCCGTCGTTAAGAACGACAGTTTCAGTGCTATACTGGCCGTTTTAATCACTCCTTAAGTTTATCGGCCATTTTGACGAGGAAATTGTTACCGATCGTTCTTAATAAATTTCGTTACCGGTCGATTTTAATAGTTATGATAACCATTATAAGTTATTTACGTATTTGACAACCTAAAAAAGAGGCTATCATTGTTTGTTTTTGCAGAGCGGGGCTCATTTTACTAATCTCATGTAATTCTGTTGATTTATTATCAATCGTGATTAGATGTATTTTCAAAGCATGCTGATCTAATCACAACCGTAACTTTGATGGTAATGTTGAGGGCAAATATTCAAAATATCAACGCATGTCTTCGCCGGGCTGTCTCACGACTTTCCTGTGTTCAAACTGCATTCTATTTTTTAAAAATCTTCGCTCGTAGAAATAGTAACCACAATTTCAGCTCAATCCGAAATATTCTCAGAAATATTCAGGAAACAAAAACTGATTGGAGGTTTCGTAACATCGTTTATTTTCCTTTTCAGATTCAAAACGAGATGATGATTTGAAAGATGCAATGGAAAATGTTTTCGAACCAAGCCTAGAGAGACTGAATGTTTCTGTTGACGAGATGCGCTTGAAATTGGGTAGTGAAATAGCGAAATTATTTCGCTTGAACGTAAATTTTGTCGGCACTGATTCAACCACTATTTCACTCATTAATGAGACAAAACTGAGGTTTATTGATTATAGGAGGGCTTGCTTTCAACTGCCTTTAACTACCATATTGTATACTGGCGCACTAGAATATATCGAAGTTTCCACTATTCCATTTATATCATCCAAGTATCCTCTCTCAGATGAAGGATTCGAAATTGACCTTGCTACGAGCTTAACAGAAGCCAGAACTTGGAAAGAAGAACGTGAACCAGGTGAGGTGTATATAGAAACTACACCGTGGGCGAAAAAAAACGTAAATTTGTCATTCGGAATTTCAAGGCATTACAAAATGATGTCGGAAAGAAACGGAAATCTTGAATGTACCGCAGGTCGCACAAAGCACGTTTGTATTGCTACCTGTCGCATTGGGTTAATTCAAGCATTGTGCAATTGCACACCAATAGCTTGGCCAACCTTACTGACTTCTGTTACAAATCTGTGTACTTTATCTGACTATAGCCTGTGTTTGAACAATGGTGAACTCGAAGATCGTGAATGTAGGGACAAATGTGCTGTCCCGTGCGAACGATACGATTTCTATTCCGATGTAATATGGAAAGAGACGAACGAAACAGCTCGCTATATAAGAATATATGTGAAGGATTTTTCTTACACATTATTCGAAGATCAATTCCAGTGGACTTCTGGTGACTTTCTCGCTGCGCTTGGAGGCATGCTTGGGCTGTGGTTAGGTTTAAATGTATATACAGTTGCCAACTTTTTTATTATTATTCCAATTTCGTTGATTGTGGGCTTTTGCGCTAGCAAGAATATCTTGCAGAAGTTACTGACTCGTCTAAGAACGTATAGTGAAGGGTACACTGGAGTCTTTTCTACCATACCTGTGGGACAGATTTTTTGCCAGGTTTTTAACTTGGACTATCAGAATCTTGGAAATACATTAACTGTGAAGTGGATTACAAAAATAATTCTAACCACCATATACTATCTTATTAGTATCTTTTTAACATATCAGATGTGCACAGTTATCATTCATAATTATGTCACCGAAATTGAATCTTCATACGATTTAATAAAAAATGGCACAATAAATTTAATTTCCTATCCAACGGTTTGCACGCCTCATTCCGTTAATATGCCTCTTAATTTGACTACAGATGAAAGTTTTACCGAAGAACCGATTAATACCTTTCTCGATTTAATTACAAAAAACGACAGTTCATTGTTAGGAGATATGACCTGGCCAGAGTCTTTCTTGCGTATTATCATTTCTTTCATTGCGTTTTGTGGAAAGTATGAAAGAATTGAATGGTATCAACAGGTTCGCGAATCCGATTATGGTCAGTCAATGCCAATTTCGCAATTGCAATTATTCGAAATCATTCTTGTTCATTTGAATGCGACTGATACAAGCATCACTGATTTGATGCAAAAATGCGGTGGTGAAGTTCGCAAAGCTGACAGCATTACAGTTCGGCATCAACTAGGCAACGGCTCGTTTCAAAGTATTAATATGAGTGAGACAACTTACATTGACGACACCACGATTTGCTACAGATTACCATTTAACCAATTCAGCTCACTTAGTGAATATATTGAGATTGATGTTAATCTCAGTCGATCTGGTATAGACGAAAGCTATTTGTCAGAAGGTATTGTTGGTCAGGTTAATCTTGATTTGTTGGGCAGAGAAAACAACCTCGAAAGCGGTAGCGTGCTATTCGATTCATTAGTAACTGCGAAATTTGGCGAAAACACGGGGATCGCATTGAATATCGATACTGAGTATAATTTGTTGAGAGTCTTTAATGGCATTCAAAGGTGTTCCGACGCAATTTCACACGAAGATTGCCAGAGTAACTGCATATTTCAAATGATTCGACAATTGTGCAGCTGCTCTCTTCTGAGCTTGTCAAATACGACCGCCGATGTTCTCAAGCCCTGCTCTCTAAATCAATATAGAACGTGCTTACCATTTACCTTCAACGTATCAAAAGAGTGCATGTCCAAATGTCTGCCTACATGTAAGCACCTTCGTTTCAGTGAGAAGAAAGTGATATTAAACAATATTGGGCCCCATCAGGCAAATCTGATAGTTCGAATGAAATCTTTCATATTTCCTGTGATAAATGAAAGACCGAAGAGGACATGGAGTGAGTTTCAAGGAGATGTCGGTGGAGCTCTTTCGTTATGGATCGCGCTTGATGGTCTCGTTTTCGTTAATGCGCTTTATATGATTGCCAGGTTTGCTTTTCGATTATGTTTTGTATTGAAGCGCTTCAAGCAAGATCGACAGGCCGTTGCATCAGCGACATGAGATTCAGTCGTTTATGTTCTTTGAAAATGTTTAACCGAAATTATTTGCTGTTGATGTTCATCCATATTCTCTGTGAGAAAT
>NIUQ01002973.1:0-19472 GCA_002796945.1 Plectus sambesii
GTAGTTCGAACAGTGTCGTGTGTCTCAAATCAAAGGCCATTGCCTCCCTGTATATCGTCTTGTGTGGGTGAATAAAAGAAGGACTGTGGCACCCTCTTTCCTACACAAGAAGCAAGAGAAAAAAAAATCCACTGAACCACTGAAAACGAAATCATCGTCTCTGTCGCTAATCTAGCCCGACATCGTTCGACGGCCTAAAAGAATCACATGCATTGAAGACATTAACGTCTATGTGGAGATCCATCGATCAACCGTCTCTCTCGCAACTGTACAGTATGTTTAGATATATGCAATGGCGAAAAGTGCCGTACCTGTTGCTGATGACGTCACCGGGAGTCATCTACTGTCTACTTTTTATCTTATTAGGATGGCAAACGGCGACAGACGAGTTGATGCTTTGTTACCTACCCGAGGCATATGGACTGTTGGCTAAAAATGCTTGGGTTGGCAGTACTGTGCTGTTTAATGCACTGGTAGTGGTGACTTACACCTTTTTGCTGATGATCGTCAAACGGAACAAAGGTATGAATTTGAATAGAGGTATTTTATAGTGGGAAAACTTAAAATATACTAATGTGATCCATGACAACTTCGTTCCGGCTGGAGATCACCCCTGCAGCAGCAGAAACCACAGACTTCAATGAGCGAAAAAAACAGTTAAGCTTTTTCTCTTAGCCGGCGACCAGAAATGGCCTATAACATCTGTCCTTTATTAGAACCGCCGGTGGAGCTGTCAAAGAGCTGACTGCATGTCCAATACTGTCTGTTAAATGCAACATCTTCTGTAATCTGACAGCCTCTAATTCTTTTTTCCCTTCCTATTATTTCATATTTATAAAACTGAAAACGAGAATAACAAGTTGTAGACTGTACAACCTATGTCTTTTTACGTAATTGCATAGTGTATGGAATAGGGCCGCAAATATACAATCAATTTTTTGCAGAAAACTTGACAGTTCGGTCTCATGTACACGATGAGAGAAATAATCGCCTACTTAAATCGCTTACGATTATCATGCTATTCGCATTCTTCGGATGGTTTTTAAATATAAGTCTGCTTGGCACGGCAATAGCTGTGGGCGCTAGTTTCAAAACCATTTTCTACATCGAAGCATACGCTGGTTGTCTGGTGAACATCAATGTCGCGTGCAATTTCTACGTTTATTACTACAACAGCACGGAATATCGGAACGCGTTTAAAAAAGTGCTCTGCTTGTGGCGGAAAGACTATATCCTAGAAACTGTTGGGTCATCTGTGTCTCTGAATCAAGAAAATAGAGCGGCAGAATCAACGACGCTTCTGTGACAGGGTAATACTACCGCATTTTCCCGAGTATAAGCCCATGGGCTTGTATTAACAATTTGTATTTTCGCATCTCCACCTTGTCCCCAAATATAAGCCCACGGGCTTATTTCTGGAAAGTCAAACCGAATATATACCCAGATGGGATTATATTTGAGTGGGCTTATACTAGAAAAAACCCGATACAATATTGCAAAGATGACGCTTTCACTCTGCCTATCACAAATGATTAGAGGACGTAATGACGGATCTTCAATTTCTGGCGCAGTTTTATTTAAATTTTCGGTGCAAGAGTATAAATTTACATAGTTACACAAATACGCCTCTCCGTTGTTTTTCAACCTTGCATTAAAATTATGGTTTCATGTTCATCTAAGTTTATGCGAATTAATCTTTCGTTACTGACTACAAATTATCATACAAGACAGCAATTGAGTATCGTCCCGATGGCCAAAACACGACGCGGGGCGAAAAATATTTAATCTTAGGTTATACCTAAAACAGCATTGCGGTATTTTTGTGCAGGCCAGCAGTTTATAGATTTTAATCCTCTTGAATTTGCACGCCTCGGCTTCGGTGGAGAGGACAGAATGTGTAAGTGTTCCTTACCTCTTATGTATGCATTTCGATTGGTAGTAAACATTTACTAACGTGACTCGTTACAAAATTACGTTACAAAGTGCATGGGGCGATGCAGAAAAACATTGAAAGCACGGTAGAGGCTCGTCGTATGTGAAAACGTCACCCGAGCGAACGAAATGAAGGACAAGATTAAGTAAATAATCTAGACGTTATCCAGGCAATTTCTTTGCGACTGGTCGGAAAAGGGGATGAATGGTGTTCTTAGAAGCAAAAGCCTGGACGCGACAAGAATCGATAAAAGTATCACATAGGCGTGACGGGGCAAAAAGAGCGCGGCAGCACCGTTGCACAGATCATCCTCGCAGAAACATATGGTGTTCTCTTCGGTTTCGACAAACGTCTGAACCATCTGCTCGCTGTAGCAGTGTTCGGACAAGTGGCCGGGGTAGGGCCTAGGAGCGATCCACATGCGACTCCAGCAGTCGCGATAAATGAACGATTCGCCTGCAGTAATGAAGTTGACGCACGAGTCAATACTCGGACGGACGACGACAATGCTCACCCATAAAAAGTCCTTTAAGCTTGACGCAGGCGCCGGGATTCTCGTCGGTGTTCGGGCAGAAGACCATATCTGAACCCATAAAGTCGGGTTGCATCATCGGCAGTGTGTCGTGACACCTTTTCGCCATGATTGGAATGTTCATGCCGCCGCGTTGTAGTGTTTCCACCAGCTCGCTATAGTTCATGGAGGAATATGTGGGCGGCTCGGAGAGGCACGAATGACAGCCGATTTGACCCTTGCTGCGCGTTTTGGATCGATATTCCTTTTCTAAACGAGCAAAAAGACATCGTTGAAGGCAGAAGCAAAACGCTGTTGATCATCAGTCATAGTTGTGACGTCAGCAATTTCTGACCCGCCAAAAATGTTCCCTCCCTACCCAACATTAGAGTCAGTGGAAACGATTGTGACCGTCGGATCATAAGCAAGACTTCGAAATTTCACGATCAGAAATTAAGCTTCTTAAGTTCGATGATATCCAGAGTCGAAAATAAGTATCAAGATTGAGTGATAATATTTTAATCTATACAAAGAACGTTGACTATCGGGGAACACGTCTGAATAAGAAATTAATTTCCATCAACGTGAATATCCAAACTCAGAGTCAGGGATAATTAATAATGTCATGATGAACACTGACCGATGCAATGGACGCCGGGTACCACCGTAAGCAGCCCGAGCAGGAGAAGGGCGGCTGCAGGGGCCGACGGTCGGCTAGCACTTTGTGCCATTGCCGAGCGCCGGCGGCATAGCGGATGCAACAACGGCCGTCGAGTCGTCTCACTCGGCCGTTTCCTGCCGCTCTTCTCCGTCGTTTCGCCGTCGACTGAATCTGCGCGACTCGGAGCTGGTTGAGGAATCGCGTCGTCGGCGAACCGATCGATGTTTATTCGTCGGCAAGACGCTCGAAGCGGCGCCCGATGGACAATCCAATTTCGGACAGAACAATCGCCGGGGACTGCCTAGCCGGTCGACGGCGGCGGCGCGAGGCCCGGCCCACTCGGACGATGCGCGCGCTGATGGGCCGTTTACCGCCCTACTGCTGGCACTATGGCGGCGCCGCACACGTCCGACAGCTGCTCATCCGTCAACACATAAATCTCCCCAGACCGCGATTTTGCCAACGTCGTCAGACAGCTCGTCAACTCGTCGCTCATCGTCTAACATGCACGTGGGCGCCGCTGGACGCAGAACAAGTGCTCCGCTGCCGCCTACATGCGCCCCGAACGGAAGCCAGCCAAACTAAACCAACGACTGAGGGCATTGAGTGCAACCGCTCAGCCATGAAACGGCCGCAGAAACAATAAAGCCTCCCTCCCAGAGCGGAACGGCCGATCGACCACTGAAAGGGCGCATGTTTAGTCGAGGACAAAATCAATGGGTACTCATAATTACTATCGATATGCGCGACTGAACGCTTTCGACCACGAGCGACTAAAGAGGACAACTTCGCAAAAATTGCCAGCGAGCAATGTCTCAAATTTAATCCCTTTTGACTATGTATGATCGTTAGATCAACTTTTGCGTGCGATGACGTACCGAGGCAGTCATCCATATTCAGTGCTACGCTGCATAATATCATCAGCGCACGCACGCGCTGGGAGGCAACAGTCGATGGAACCGATCCGTCTTCGTTCAGAGAGAGTTTAGTCAAAGATGGCTAAACATCGCTAGCGGACACAGAGCGATGTGGTTCGTCGCCAGGGGCGAAGCTTAGGGGACTCTACGAGGAATCCCTCGATTTTCGTAATCTCCGTAGTTTTTGAGGCTTACCGTGGCTTTCCACGTAGCTCTATTGATAGTTTTCCGGCTGAGGCCTTGAGTTGTTCGACCCGTCGTTTCTAGCTCGTCTTCGTGGCCAAGGATCTTGGAAGCAATCCACATCGACTATTTAAAAACAGACACTTAGGATGTAGGCGCACGCATGGAGCAATGTGATCTGAACCATATTCAGAGCACATTCCAACGAAATCCGAGGCCGTCGACATCACGATCCTGCTTATTCCATGTGGCGATCGATATTGCTCGGCTTGTGCATTTACTGCAATCTCCGCTGCAGATTCGACCGATCCCAACAGAAAATTTCAACCCCTTAGATCGACGACGATATATACAAGTTTCAGATCGGTCCGAACGAAAGTAATGAGATGACAATGAGATAAGAATGTGTGGAACGTTCGCCATATACCAGCTCCGTTTATTGCGGAATATTATATAGTAACAGTCGTAGAAATACTCAAAACCAATGGGCCAACGAAAACGTTAACATAGTGGCCGGAGAAAAAACCAACAACCACGTCATAAATACATAGATATAATATAATTCCTAAAAAAATTCAGCAGCAAAACACGTGGCTCCGTTGGTCTCCTCACTGCGTCACTTCAGCCTTGCGCGACGTCTTGTGGGGTCGCTCCTTTTGCGCGGCATTGACCTAAAAACGATTTATATCAACTGGAACTGTAATGAGCGCGGGAATTTGAAATTTTCATCAGGGCTGAACGTTCCAAAGAGAGTAAATATTTAACCTTCAATTTCGTCAATCTAGCGATCTAAGCGAATGCGCAGATAATGAAAGGCGATTTATAGACGAAGAATCGTCCTAATAGTTCAACCAAAAACTATCAAAGACACTAGCGATTGCCAACTCACCTTATCGCCGAGAGACAAAGCCATTCCCTGGCTCTTGGCGCGAATACGAATATGGCCAGTGACGACGCTGTCAGGATCGGCGGGGTTCGACTTCTCAATGGAAACGTTGGCCAGGGCGTCTTCGCCGAAGATCGAGTGGGCGTAGAAGTTGGCGGCCAGAAAGCCACATTCACCGCCTGCAAATGATTTAGCAATTAGCCATGTTATAAAGCGCTACAGCGAGCGGCAGAGATGTGATGTTCGGCTCGATTTACGGGATCGAGGCACATTTGAGGTCTTGCACAGAAGTGCACTTAGAGACAAATATTAGAGATTGGAATACGGTAAACTGCGTTGCAATATTTAAACGGGCGCGCGAAAGCACATTATAATTGGGATACTGTTTTGCCCACAGTGAGTTGCTCTCTCTTCATCGAATGGAACGAAATCCCAAACCGAAAACTACCGTACCAAGAGCAGCGTCGGGCGTGAGCAGCTTCATGTTGGTCACGCGAGTGAGATGTTCGAGGAACTCGCGCAATCCAGTGATCGGAGTGTTGACAGCCACCTGAGAGAGGAAAGGTTAGAGCGGGAATTCAAATTTAAACATTCAACCAACCTTATTTTCCCATTCGAATTCTGCCCACATCTGACGGAACTCGGTATCGTTGCAGTGGCCGGGGACAATGTAGTCCTGGAGTAAGAAACGTAAATTGTGAAAAATAATGTAGATGAAATAATCATACCATAATGTCGATATGAATGTCCTGCAGGTACACGCAGTTTCGGTCCGAGGTCGATCCGCGCACGTCGTAGGCGATCGTAGAGAAAATGACGCCATTCTCCGTCGATGCTACCTGCAACCAACACGTTTACAAATCGATTTGTCCACGAACAGAGTAATGGATCCTGTGATATTTGTTTATATAGGTACTTAAGGGATAAGTCATGTTTACCGATTTAAGCTAAACCTTTTAAAAAGCAACACTATTCAATAAAAGTTAACTATTAAAATATTCAAATGAAAAATAAGTTCACCTTGACGTTCGCTTTGATGTTGGCAAAGTCATGGGGGGCGAGGGTGATGGGCGTTGGCTTCTCGACGAGCTTCAGATCGCCAAGCGTGGCCAGCTCAAGCGTCAGATTCTGCAGCGTGTCCGATGTCTGGTTCACCACCAGCACGTCCAAAACGATGTCGTATCTGAAGTAAAGCAACGTGAGAATGAATCCTTTTAGCTTTATTTATATAATTAAATTTTCCGATCAGTAACGAGAAATTGAGTTAGATACTGTAATTGGCAAATATGAGCTTGCTTTTCTGTCCGAAAATATCGTTTTCACCAAGAATCATGGTCATTCCTTGATGTTTACGTGCTTAAATTCATAGAAATAAGCGCTATCGCCTTTCGAAGCAGTTTGCCTTCTTCAATCTAAGCTTTTTGTTCCTGGGGCCAATTTCATAAAACAAATGTGAGCTGTATTTACATCAAAATGCATTTACATCAGAGCGCTGATTGATCACTGCGCGCAACTGACCAATCGCTGCTCTGATGTAAATGCATTTTGATGTAAATACAGTTCACATTTGTTGTATGAAATTGGCCCCTGGTCGAAAAATATGTTAAAATCCACTAAAAGCGCTCGCTAACAAACGAACAAGCACGTACTGGTTGACATTGACGTATGCCTCGGCGTAGACGGGGTCGGAGAAGCCGGCTAGCTGGATGACCTTGCCGAGCTTCGACGACGCAAAGTCGAACTTCTGTGTTTTTGGCGCAGTGCCCAACGCCTGCGACATGGACAGATCGAACAAGTTCTCGGCGCCGGCGCCCGACTCGCCGCCGGCCAGCTGTGCAGCTAGTTGAGTGAATGAAATCGTCCTGTCGGCCTGCAAAATATATCATTGAATTCTCGATACGAAGCGGTCATATTTGAAATCTGAGGTGAACACTGCTCAGTGCTTGGGAGTACACCTTCTCCTCCCCCGTTCATTAGGTGTATATTCCCATGATTCAGTAAGAGCGTCGCTTACGAATGATAATTTTTTATGCCGTTTCTTCCGATGGTCAAAGTTACAAACAATCCTGTTTAAAGGAGGTACGCGTCCCCATCCCACCTCTGCCGCATTAGGAACCAACCATTTGAATGAGGCTTTTTAGATCGAGCGAGCTGACTCGATTGAAAGCCAATTCAATTTACCTATAGTTGTAACCAACTCAAAACAAGCTATTTTTACTCTACAATTCGCATGGAAATCAATCGATCGAGTTCTCTTTCGCCCGCGGTCGCTCTGAATTATTTGAATGATTGGTTCCTACGATGGTCGATCGAAATATCAAGTGAAAAAATCAATAAAAACGAACAATGGATGCTATGCAACGCTAAATGAAAAAAACGACGCTTACCTCAATGGCGTTCTTGTTCTTATCCTTGCTGCTCTCCTGGCGGTCTTCGATCGCCTTCGCCTCCAGCATGAGGTCCAGACTGTGTCGGCACTGTTCCAAAAAGATGGGCGTCGCCTGCGGCCACATATCCGACAACAATTTGATAGCTACGGCTAAGCTATAAAGCCGATATGTCAACACCGTCGAATCGATCGAATTTTATGACACATACCGATCCAAGTCGTCTTCTGTGATGGCAGTCTTGGGGAGGCCGCTCTTGCCCAAATGGATCACAGAGGCAATCACGAACATTGCTTCAGCCGCGAACAAATTCGCCTTCTCCTTTGTATGTTTACTGTCTTCTGCAATTATGGTCGTAATTAAGACCGTCAAAGATCGTCAATGCACGCTTAGCAAATAAGAGCGGTTTACCGAAAACACGCTTCAATTAAGTCATTTGTATTTAATTTTGCTCATGATACGTGATACTTTGATACTGATACAACTCAATGCATCTTAAGCATTCAAATAAGAGACATTAATTTCAATGTTACCTTTGCTGTAGCGCAGCACGAGCTTGGTAAGCGTGGTGCCTAACGCGGCGGCGACGAAAAATTCGCCGTCGAGCAGGAAACGACGAAGCGCCGGCTTCTCAGTGATGCCGTTCGATTTTTGCGTCGATCCCATCAGTGCCGACTGCGTCGCGTACGTTCCGTCGGCCGTCACCAACTGCTTCACCTGCAAATAAACAACAGTCACTTCACGTCTTCGCCATTAACCAATATGCGCATATTTCAATAAATACAGTATCACGACGCTGAAACGGTATATTTCGCGTTGCGGCATTTTTGCGTAGTGTGCTTGGCGGTCTGCCAGCTGGGTGCGACGCGAAAAAAACAAGCACATTCACGAAACATCAACAATCGCTACTTATGTTTCCATCGAACAATCGCTTGGCAATCTGCCAATGGGACGTGGCGCGCAGTTCATCAACACTTGCACGGAATGAATGCGAAAACCCTTACCTGTGATTTCATTTCGACGTCCTTGGGCGCATCGCTGCCTTCGCTCTGCTCGCCGGCGGCCAGACGGAGTTCGTCTTCGACAATTGGCAATTCGCCAAGCGACTGTCGGATCAGCGTCATCACTTGCTGAATCGATTCCTTCGAGTCGCAGTACTCTCCCAAGATCCACATCGCCGCACGGAATATCTTGGCGTTTCGGATCGTTCCAAAGACGTCCTGAAGGAGAGCGAATATTAATAAAATTCAGAGTGAACACAGATGAAGTAATGAATAAAAGTGCAATACAATAGAAAACGCTTATGTTGGTGAATGCGGCAGATTATAGGCTGGTTTCATATTTTATACTCAACGCAATGCTAGAGAATACCCGCAATGTACGACGTTCGATAAAGTACGCAATATGAAACCAACCAATTGTCCGCCATAAACGACCTCTTCTGTTTAGGCCAAGTAAAAAGAGAAAGAAATATTGCTGCTCAATAACAAAAGCAAACAATAAATCAGGCGCTCACCTTAAGCTGATTAAGAACGACAGCGCGTAGATGGGGAAGGCGTTGAATGGCTTCGCGGACGAAGACAAGAACATCGGTGGCGGCGAGCTCATTGTCGTCGGACAAGAACTCCATGAGGACGGGCACGATGGTGGAGGCGACATCGGGGAACTTGATAGTGGCGGTGTGGAGGGTGCGAACGAGCAACTGACGGTACTTGCCCGTCTCCTCTTGGCCGGTATTTGTCGACTTGCTAATCTCCTACAAAAATATTAGTCAGCTCTATCCTATAAAAACATCGACTGCTTTGTTTCTTTCGCAGCGCCAGCGTGGAAATCAGTGTTAGTCGTGACTTCGGCACTCTTTTCTGACTTTGATCTTTTAGTTCCGAAAAATTCATTTCTCTATCGTTTCGAATTGCTAAGATTAGTTTTTGACTCAAATTAATTAACTGACGATCACAATTCTTTGTATAGAGAGAGTGCTAATAGCCAATCTGACTTTGAAATTAATTTCCTACTCCAACGTCAGGTCAGAAATAAAAGTCTTCGACAAGTCAGAACCAACACAGACGCAAACCATTAAGCGAATACGACAGTCACCCAACACGCGAGTGCGATACGCGGTGCTAAGGTGATAAAAGGTAAGAGGAAGAAGTAGTAGATAAACTTTGGAAAACGATAACAAAAATGCGTTACCATTCCGCCTAGTTGCGAAACTTGCTAAACAAAGGGTTGAACATGCAAATTGAACAATCGGAGCGAGACTAAGGATCAATTTCATATCGTATACTTTAACTAAAGCCGTACGTAACGCAGTGCTAGTGAATATCCGCAAAGTACGACTTAAGCTAAAGTACGCCATATGAAAGAAAAGTGACTAACACCAGTAGAGCAAATTTACCATTCCATGCAAAAAAATACAAAATCGACCACGTGCGCAGCCACTCGTTGCTTAGATGCTCCTATGTATTGCCTTGGCGGTTACGGTCTCGGTCTCTCAGGGTCTCGCGGGGAAGGTAAACTGCCCCACTGGTGTTAGACGCTTGTATATGAAAGGGAGCAAAAGACGGCTAAAAGAACAGACCTTGCGGAGGAACATCACCATCTCCTCGACGTTGCGCGACGAGACGAGGTCGAGCGCGAGGTGGAGCGTCTTGCGACGGACCTCCAAGTCGGGCGCGGAGAGAACGCGGAGAATATCCATCACGAGCTCCTGGAGGACTTTCTCGCTCGAGGCGTTCTGCTTCAGAGCGATCAGGCGGTCCAACACGATCAGCTACAATAGTGACGTCATTTTGATAAAGAATAGGTGGATGTTATTTCACTTTTAAGATAATCAATTAAGGTAACGTCATTTTAGAACGAAACGGTAAAAGTGACGATATTTAAAAATTAATCGGGGCAAGTGGCGTCATTTTTAAGCAAAATGGGGTTAACGATACCATTTAATTAATAATCGGTAAAACTGACGTCATTTTGATATTGAAACATGACGTCATTTGCAACGAAAAACGGAGAAATTACATTATTTAAAACATAATCGGTAGAAGTGACGTCATTTTAATACAAAATAAGAAAAGGACCGATGGTCACCTTGACGTTGTTGTCCGACTCCTTCACGATCAGATCGATGTAGGCCGCCGCCGCCGCCTTGATCGCCGTCGGCGCCGTGCTCAGAGTGATCAGCGTGCCCGCCGCCTCGTAGCGAACGGCCGGCGACTGCGACTGCAGCAGGTTGTAGACGCAGCGAATGAAGCGCGCTCGTTCCGTCGGGTTCGCGTGGCACACCTAAATGTTCCCTCTATATTTTCTGACGAAAAAATGTCGACTAATACGTACATAAATGACCATTGGAAGCACAATCTTGCTTTCAAAGCGCTAATTCTACGTTCCGAAATGATTAATTTTACGTTTTATCGTCGTAATTACTTAGTCAGTAACAAAAAAATAAAGTATTAGTTCCGCAGTTATAAATATTAAGAGTGTGAACATCGTTGGCATCTTGCTCAATTTCGTTTCTAATACTAAGCGTGTTATGACGTTCTTTTCGATTCTCAGTTACTAGTTAAGAAATTACGACTATAAACTAAGCGATAAACCTGTGGATTAAAGGAGGATCTTACCTTGTAGATGAGTTCGACGATGATGAGCTGGAGAATGTCGCCGAACGTCGTGACCTGATCGATGCAGCCGGAGAGGAAGTCGAGGGCGCGAGCTTGGTCCACGTGGAGCAGCATCATGAAGGCGTTGCGCTTGCACGAGGCGTCCTGCTCGGCCTCCAGGAAGTTGTAGATCAGCTCCGGCGCGTCCGGAATCAGAAATTCAAAGTTGCCTGCAATTCGACAATCCATTGACCTTTTATTGCAATCAATCAAATCAATAAATCCATCAGCTCTTTATTGCAATTCAACTCTCCTTTGCGCCGAAAGCCTAGACTTCTTTTCGTAAAAAGCGATCAAAAGTATGATCAGCAGGTTAAACAAAAGCGTTGGATATCACACCAGCCCAATATCACTTACGGTAGATAGTGAAAATGGCGAGCACGGCGTTACGACGGACGTAACTGTGGCGATGTTCCAAGCAGGTTCGAATGGCCGGCATCAACGGCTCGAGCAGCTCAGGCTCTTTCAGTTTGCACAGAAATCTTAACAGTTAACCGATATTAACTGACATTCCAATCTTTACGTGTTAATTAATACGCAATGCAACGGCTTAAAAAGCAATCAAACAAGCTAATTCATTTGTGACGCTAAAAAGGGAGGATTTAAATTGTTATTTGTCATCGGGTTTACACTATCTATTATCCAGCGAGCTAAAAAATGTACAAAAGAGAGGACCCGGATATAAGAGAATGTTGCCAAGTTTACCTGTATTCTCTGCTATCAGGCTTTTAATGAATGGAAAAAACGAAAAGCACAAGTTTACCTGAGTGTTGATCCGCGAATGAATTCGTTGGGATGCTGGAGATCTTTTCGGTAAGCATCGCACACGAGGATCATCTCGTGCAGCAATTTTCCATCAGCGCTCGTCTAAAAAATAGCGAATTATAAGGAATGTGCCAGGAAAGGAAGTACAGGTTCCATAAAAAGTACTATATTAGAACAGGGAAAAGTGCTGCTTTTGAGCGGCGAGTATGTGCGGGGATACCTCAAATTGTCCAACGGCGACGGTGCGATATTTGCAGCCAACATGCAATAACTGATTATCACGCTATAGCACTAATAACAAGTCAGCATGAGACAATCTCTGGATTGAAATAAAGGAATGCGTCCCCCACTGTCCAAAAAATCTCGACGGAATGCAGAGTTACTGCACTGATAGATTCTTTCATCATAAGTCGCCATCTTTGCACTCAATTTCGTCATCTCTAAATTTAATTTAAATGCAAAGTTGCTGAATTCTAATGCTAAAGTAATGAATTTGAATGCAAAATGGCGAATTATGATGGAAGACTTTATATCTGAGTTGCTTTACTGTACTTACCTTTGGCACAATCTCCCAGAACACGAGCAGCAGCTTCTTCATCAGATGGTCTTGCGTCGGCAGACAGAACCTGATGACGTACATCATCAGACCTTGGCCGATCTTCTCGCCGTTCAGAATCATGTAGATCAACTTTTTCAGCGCTTCGGTTTTCACCTTCTGCTCTCCTAAAAGCAAAAAATATTCAATAGTTGAATTATTTATTGACTGACGATGCTCTTCTAAGGTTGGATTCGTGATTTCGAAGGTGATTTTGGAGGAAAATAAACTTTCATTTCGACGTTAAGTCTCATATTTCAGTTCAAAATTTCCCAAACCCGATTATACTGCATAACTTCATAATTACAACCAACACAAAAGAGGCAAACTGCAACAGAAACTCTTCAAAGTATTCAAAGCAAACCTTTTTCGAATTTCTCCTTCAGCTGCATTTCAGAAGGCTGTTCCGAGTCGAGTGGAACGTTGATGAGAGTGTAGCATGGCTGCTCTGCCACTGAGACCGACATTCTTTCTCGCTTGTCGTACTTTTCTGCGATTGCACGCGCCTAGATTATTAATGTCGGTTTCATGAGAACATCATATTGCACGAATTGGCCTATCTAATCGCGCATCATCTATACACCACAGCCCTACTGAATGCTCGAATAGTTCTGCAATCATAGCGCTGGCTAAATTATAATTCATGCTCTTCGAGAGTTCAACCATTCTTCAGGCATCGTCTGTTTCCCTACTAATCAAACTATCACTGTGCAAGCACACTTTGCCTAAGATCAACAGATACAAAAATAGGAAGATGATGGAGTCTGTAACGTTGGATGTGGAACAAAATAGTGGAGTTGGAGTGCTGGAGGCTAATGATCGGAAATATATCCAATCAGCGTCCGTAGCGACGAGCGGCAAAACTCTGCATCCTCGCTCCATTTCATTACTTTCGTTACGCCACGTGTACCGCCGGCATGGCGATCGCCATGTTTCTTACTGTATTATTGAAATGTTCTGTGTGAGACGTGGTATTGTTCGACGCGGGCAATGATTCTGAAACATCGTTTATTCGTTACAGTCGCGCATACAGTCAAGACAGTTTGAATCGACAGAGTAGCAGGCGTGAGATAGTTGTGTGTGATAGAAATCCGATAAAAAACTATTCGTAATCAAAGGATACGACCACCTCGAGCGATATCGAGACGTCCACCGTCGGTCTGTCGTCGTCCCCCTCGCCCAACTCCGTAGTAATTGGTTTTATTTTATCTGTAAATATCAAATTTTACGCGAAAGAACTTTATAAGTATTCATCCAACCTGAGCTGAGATTCGATTTCGGAATGATATCCTCTACTAGTTGATCATCCTCGACGAAGGTGGTCTGGATGGATGGAATGAGTTCCGAGCACGGTTGGTGGACAATTCTGTGGCCCACGACTCTGAGATTCTGGGCCGCGGCCGTGGGCGGACAGTCGAAACCGAGTTGGCACTCCATCGTCCGCTGCTTCTCCTTGGCTTTGAGGAGCTCGACCGCTTTTGGCCTTGTCAGCAATACAGTCTGCGCCGTCGATGCTTGGACAGAGTCATTATCATCGGTCAATTTTTCAGCTTTAAGCAGACGATGATGGTTGGAAAACAAGTCGTCCTCTGCACAAAGCTGCAAGAAAAATTTAGTGATTATAAGATGAAGGTGCCGAACCTCGAGCGCGCTGCGTTCAATGCCGAGCAGCTTCTTGGCCGAGCTAGATGATGCGGGAGGTGCGTAAGAATCTTTTCTAGTCGGTGCTACAGAGAGGACTTCCTCACTGATCGTCGCTTGAACGGACGGCATCATATCGCCGTCGATGACGGTGGGCGTCGACGCGTCCTCTACGAGCTTCGAGTCACTCGTCGAGTCGCACATTGACGCGGCGGACTTGCACGCCTGCCGATTGACGGGCTGGCCCTGATCCGTTGCCAAATCATGCGACTTGCTGCTCTCATTTTCGGCAGCGATGGAGAAGCTCGAGTCCATCGGTGCGGGATGGAAATGCACCTGAAGACTGGGTGCGGCCAGGGGAGTGACAGGACGCAGATGAATGCTGAGTGCCGTGTTCAGCGGAAGACTGCTCAAGTACTGCTCAATCACGTCGGTGATCACGTCGCTGACGAGCTGCGAGTCCTCAGCGACCGCATCGGTGGCGAGGCAAACGCGTCGAGGTCGGCCGATGTCGACGGAAAACGGCCGAGAGTGATGGGGATCGGGAGGCGAGAGAGAGTCGAACGAGGGAAAACTGCCGTCGCTGTCGATGAGGAGATGGTGGCCGATGAAAGGGCGTTCGAATGGCGGCTCGATGCGCAGAGCTTCGAACTGCAACTGACGGAGAGCATAGGATGGGATCGAGTCGGTCGACTTGTAAGATGAAGTGTCGGTGCTGCGCGAGTAGGTGGCGAGTACATCGATGTCGGCGTCGTGTATGCGCTCCTCGCCGGTGAACGTCACAACGCGCGCATTATCGTCGACCAGGTCGCCCGACTGTAGCTCTCCGATCTTCCGTGACGAGACGTCCTTGTCGGGGCTGTTTTCGAGGCTTTCAAGGGATCCAGAAGCAAAGTAAGTGGGTTGATCGACTGTCGACACAGCCGGCGTCAATTCCGCTTTAGACAAACTTTTCATTATCTCATCTTTGTCGCTCATTGCTCACAGAGCGGCCCACCGCTTGCGAGTAACGACAAATGACAAAATGACTGATTAAATTGCATTTCCGCTCTTAATGTCATTTGAGTGGTCGAAATCGTCTGATTAGGCACATTTAGATCATTACAGTTGTCAATATGCAGGGTGTTTGGTTTATGACTGATTTTAGACACCGTTGATCGCGAAGCCGCATCAAATGTGACAATGAGAATCGGAGATCAGTGTGATGAGTGCTGCGGAAGGATGATATGTAGGATTAAACGTAATACATATCTGTTGTGCAATGAAGCATTTGCGGATAGAGAGTGTCATACAATTGAAAAGCTTGCTGTATTCGGATATTTCTAGCGAGTCTTGAATACTGACGGTTAAAACTCGTCGCGTCTGCCCGCCGCCGGATGACTTGCCAACAAAGAATAAGCAAAACTGACCAAATTTATTAATAAAATTCAGTTGAAATCATAATAATTATACTATGATCACGAAGAGCAACATTTACTTGTGACTTTTTGCATATTACAGATACTTTCACAATCATCCAGTACCAACTCTTTTTTTATGCGGACGCCTTCAGCATTTCGCAGTAGAGGTCACTGGGTTCCGTTTGGCATTACGGAAATTCCAAGATCCAAAGCTTTAACTTCGCTAGCTCAACTTCAATCCGGAACTTCTTTCTTCTTTGGTTACAAATTCACTGCAGTTCACAACAATGCAAAAGCACTTTTCCTTGGGCCAACAATAATTACAGCAGACACATGTACCATTAAATCAAAAGTTCTTACCAGTCACAAACGTAGATGCCATTGATAGCAAATGAATTGAGAGATTCGTTGCATAGGCAGCCGACTACACCACGCTGGTGCTGCTTTCTAAAAATCAAGCAGCACCATTGCGGCCAATTGGCGATCTCTCATACTCGTCTCACCGCTAGCTCGATGTGAGACCGCGCGGTACTAGCGAGACAAGAATCATTGAGATCTGGAAAAAATTGATGCCGGGGCGTAGAAAAGCCCCGAGATCGAAGCGAAGTGGGCTGATAATGCTGCGATACGGCAGCCTTTTATACCATGGCCTTCCAATTGCACAATGTTTAGCAATATTGTGAAATCGCGATTGAACAAGGGACGACGTATAAAGACACGTCAGTGCAACTATGCAACGTCAGCGCTTGTTTCGGTCATTGATTGAATCATGTATTCTTTTATGTACAGTTACGGCGATACAAAAACTACCTCATTCCTGCCCCGCAAGTGTTTAGCATCCCTCCATACTCAAAAGTCTGTTTTTTAAACTGCTGAGAACTGAGATATTGGACCGGTTCCATAATCGTTTCCTAAAGTTAAGCAATTCATAGCGATACTCAGTGCTATGCTCCATAATGGGCTTAAGTAATGCATAACTTAAGAATGACTTAGGAAACGATTGTGGAACCGGCCCATTGAATGTCGGTGCTGCGTAATTTGGCGTCGCATCATCAATGTTAAACTGATGCGCAGGAGGAGTAGAGACAAGTCTCAATTATCAGCAGTTTCGTGCGAAGTACGTCCCGGTAGGCAACGTCATGCCTAAGGAACTCTGCCGACGTGTCTTTGTGCGTCGCCCCTTGTTATTCGCGATTTCACAACTTTGCAAACATTGTTCTATAGGTAGGCAAATGTATAAAAGGCAGCCGTTACACGGATTCATCAATCCACGCATCGATTTCGGGGCTTTTCTACGCCTTGACATCACTTTTTTCCAGATCTCAATGATTCTCGTCTCGCTTGAGCCGCCGAGTCTCACTACGAGCTAGCGGTGAGACGTGTATGAGAGATCGCCAGTTGGCCGCAATGGTGCTGCTTGATACTAGGAGAGCACACCAGCGTAGTGCAGTCGGCAATCTTAATGCTTCTCCGCGGCTCACGAGCTTGCACTGGATGAATGTGATGCTGATTGAATATTTGTGTGAAATGTTCAAAATTACAATTGTATATTGTTTGTTGAATGCGATCTCACTGCACTTTCATGATTTTAACGGAACTGTATAAATTGTTGTGTAATGAATTATGAAATTGTACAACGGGCGACTATTCTAGAAGCTTTACTGACAGGTTAAGGTGCAGCATTTATAATCGTATTATCAAAGCTGTAAATAAGAAACTGCGAAATCATTTAACTTTGGGCAATTCTTTCAAGTCCTTGTTTTGCATTAAACAGCACATTGATATTGAACGCCATGAAAACAATAAGTGGAGTATTTCCAGAGGATGTTCGTGTCTGGCTTTTATTGAGTATAGAGCTGACTTATAAATTTGACGGAAATGCACGAACATTTGACGAATACAACATCACCGAGTGTTAATGCATATGATATGCAATCTTACCATCTTAGTTATTCTGATGCGTGTTTTTTTGCCGATCGCGCCACTTAGGTACGCTATTCGAATATGAAGCAATACCGAAGCGGGCAACGGGCGGCCCCTCATCCTCGACCCGACCGCTAGCTCTCGAAGAGAGACGGCGCGGTTCCTGATGGGTCTTGGAATCACTGTGACCAGGGAAGTAACCGAGGCTTAGAAAAGCCTCGAGAACGAAGTAAGGTGACTGAAAGTTATGAAATTTCAAAGTTTTGCATAGATTAAAGAGTTATTTCTACCTTTTCAGTGTGATTGTCGCCCGAAGGGCGACGATGGTTGCTTATCCATCGAGTAGCGTTGATGGACAATGACTGAATTCACACGAGAGAGCCGACCAGACGAGGTTAACGTCGGCCTGCGCGCTCGCGGTTGAACACAGTGACGTTCTGGCTGCAGTCGCTCGTTCTTATAGCCCAGATTGCACCATAGCGACGGGCCGTTGTGCAAACCAGAAATCGATTGCGAGCAGACGGGCGCGCGAATACCGGCTTCGACGTGAGTCATTCTGTATTACTATACAAAAGTATACGCTCTTCGTCGTGTTGGTATACTTACTATATATTTATTTACTTTTTACTCGTTCATATATTTCATATAACAAGCAGAAAAGAGTTTATTATTCATTTAAAAATTAATATAAAGGGACAGAGGCAATTAGAATCGCCGTAGGACAGTGTCACTGATGTTTAATTATAAAATAAAAAAGGAAGAGTTAATTAAATTGAGATTAATTGTATCGTAGTGATGGATTGATAGTAGGGGAAAGAGAAGAATTTTCTCGCATTACTATGTAATACCGCGAGCATATCCTGGAGGTATGACGATATTTCTTGTGTGATATTAGCAAAGGCCGTAAAATTGTTTTATTTCTCTGCAATTCTGGCACTTTTTAAAGCGAGCAGTAGAAGCTCATCTCAGTCACGCGAAAAACAGATTCACAAAGCAATCATGGAAAATGTCGCATTCGAAAAGTACAAAATTGAATCGTTCGGCAAGCAACATAGAATTTAACGATACCGCGTATTGTATGGTTGACACGCGTATAACAATCACAAAATTGCATCACACTTCTTCATTTCCTTTGAGACTTCGAGTTTCATCGGAACCATTCGCACCACGCGGCCTCCGAGAGCGCGTTGCCGGAGGTTGACCCTGCTTGCACCAATCATAAATGAACCTGGCCGCTTTCGCACCTTTGTACACGGCGCCGCATGAGCAGAAAATAGCGCTAGCAAGCAAGAATATCCCCAGTGCTATCAGGGCAAAATGTACAGCCGGACTGTTCGTATCAATCGAGGTTTGTAGAGATTGACTCGTGTTAGCAATCGCCTAAACGGGTGATTAATTAGATGGAATGTAAGATTGAATGACTGCCGAAAGACATACGCCTGGAATGACTGCATTCACGCCCTTCATTATAGAAGATAGATCCATGACGGCGGATGACATGGCGGAGGAGATGTTTTGCAGCACCGCCGTCGACACCTGTACCGCCGTACGGACTTCATCAACGAGTATCACACTGGCATTCGACACTTGAAGTAGCGCCTAAAAACAGTGTACATTATATTAATTGTAAAGTGAATATAGCCGAAATATTTGTTTCCGTGCAGTTACTTGAAAACAACAATATATTCAGCTTATGCCATTTCGACAGCTAATAAAATACCACTTTCGCGTTATCGACACATTTCAAATCAATCAGGACGTAACACAAATTAAAGCAATGTGAAAACTGTCCTTATTAAAAAGGGTAGGTATATACAGAGTCCGGATCAAAGTCGGCGATCATTTCCCAGTGCGTCATGTGTTAGAGTTCATGCATACCTTTCTTGCTCGCAAAAAATATAAGATGACTAACTGTTTATTTTGCACACGCAAAAAATGACATCCGGGTTACTCGACGCCCGCGCGGTAAATTTGAATATGACACGCGAAACAGCTTTTACTCAAAGCTCGG
>NIUQ01002974.1:0-19504 GCA_002796945.1 Plectus sambesii
AGCGTAAGACTTACTCGCAAAGTTGAACGCCGTCCTTAAGTGCGTCGCTGATTTCTCCAGCGGTTTGCATGTCGGGCGGACTTTGCTCAAACTGCACACCAGTGACATCCTCTATCCATGCCAGCGTCTCTTGTGCTTCTTCCAAATTGAACCGCGCTTGGTTCTAAACAGAAAATAATGAATTACCCTAGTCGTTCAATCCTTCCCCGCTCGTCGATTCCAACTTCGTGCCTTTGACTAAGGGAAATCGATTCAGTAACATTTATCTCCTCAAATATTACATGAAAACACACCCCGTTGGAGGAAAAGATTAACTCACAAAGTCACACATTAAATATTCTGAAATTCATACTAGATAAAATAAAGCTTTTTGAGTCTACACCCTCTGACGTCTCCGGTGTTCACCAGGAAAAGTCTGCCCGGGGCTCAGTTCTCAAAATTTATGTGATTCCATCTGTTATGACTATAATAGAGGAAACGCAATAAGCTTTTCTAAGTGTCCCTATAACTAATCAATCACTGCACTTTCGCAATAACTATTTATGATAGTTGTAGTTTTGAAAAAAGTTGGGTCTCAGAAATAATCTCGCCCCTGAAGAGGAACAGTGAAATTTTGGCTCAAAACTATTTACCTTTCGTTCCATTTCGCGGCTCAATCCGTAGCTTGGACCGTGATTGGCCATTTTTCAGAGGTGTTGGTCTTTCTGCACCACTGAAAAGAGAAAACTTGAAGATGTACGTGATGTTTACTCGTCACGAGTATAATCGCCAAAACGCGCGCCCACTGCAATCCACGTCGGACCAATTAGTAAATCAAGTTTGTAAGACGATTGCGACGGTATTAACTATCGCTCTCATCCTAGCAACGAATCGTCAGAGCCACAAAGCTTGCTATTTCTGCACTAAGCTATGATGAGAATGATAGTATTTGAAATACTCTAACAGCCGTCATACATTTATAGTAAGGGGTGGTGTTAATCAAATTGGACGTTATCGACTAGTTGGGTCACAACGGTAGTTGAATGCTAAACATATACAACAACTTACAGTCATAAATAATAGCACACGACTGGAGAACAAAGAATTAATGCTAAAACACCTATGAACGCACCAAGTGACCGGTGTCAAGAAGGAAAGGAAACGTGCTTGAATTAATAAAACAGAGTCAGCTTTTCATCTTTACACACAGTAAGCGTATTCTAATAGAAGTTTTGAAATTAAGTGCTATGCACTGAAAGTATCGAGAAATTTTGCACAACTACACAATATGCAATAGTGACATACTTGTACTTTCATCTCTCAATTCTAGCCTCTCGTGTTACAATGAGAATTCTAAAGGAACGCGATTCCACAACTCTTCGACTTTTGAATTAGCCCCCAGGCTTCAATAAAATTTGGGATTAATGATACATGTTCACTATGCTTTGGATTGAAAATAGCAGAAGCGTTGGAGGAAGTGAAAGTGTACCAAGGCAGGGATAAGATAAAGTAAAAGTATACCAGACAACGCTGGTCACACCAGAGGGAAAGAGTTGACATAAAGACGAAGAAGAGAACAAACTTTGGCTCTCCTTAGCGAGCGTGCGGCTTCATTGATGATAGAGGCAATTATTATACGCGGTTCGGTTCGATGCGTGGATTTGAGTTCAGCTGGGCGGAGCGAATCCGTGCTGACTGGCCGGTTGCCAACCTCCCCATCAATGGCCAGCAAACTCCGAACAATCATTCCGCAGCGCGTAATTACCCTATACCCTATTTTGCAATTCCTACACAATTGATAGTAATGAGGGACATTAATACTGTGCACGTACTGAACATCAAAGACCGAACTAGGGTACAACGACAATGCTCCCTTGATTCAACCTAACGTGTACCCAGAGACAACAAGCGACTGTGCCAAAAGGAATGGGCGGTTACTAAGAAATTTAGTGACTCTACCAAAATAAATAACAATATTTTTCATAAATTTGAAGGTTACTGTCTTGCGTACAACCTTGGCAGGTAGGGGAGTGCTCTGTCCAACAGATCCAGCATGCTACCCTCAAATCTTAACGGCGTGAGCGCATTCTTTGACAAAAAGTTTGAGCTTTAAATAGGGTAGGATGACTTTTTTGGTTTTATATGGGCGTCCCTGGGTTGTGTTATTGCTAGAGATCCAAGGATAAAAGTCTAGTTAAAGAAAGATATTAAATGTTAAGAAAGAGATAATTCACCTTTTCAGCCCAATGATCCAAGGATAACAACTGATACTAACTTTATTAAAAAATGTGCAAACTGTGTAGATTTAGTTAAATTTATATTTCACCACTGTTGCAGACTGGAAAGCGCTCGGAAACGATGCGATGGCCTTCATAAATGAAGGTGTTGAGGCGGCGGCATTATGGTCTTGAAAAGGAAAACTTAACGACTGATCATCATACATTTGCGCATGACAATAAAGGGCGTAGGGCCGTTCGGCAATTTTATGCACTGTTTAGAGCGCGTCCAATAGTTGAGAGAGAGAGAAAAAGTGGCCAAACGAGGATAAAAAATGACTATTTAGTCCTAAAAGATGACCTTCAGCTTCTCAAAGAGCAAATCAGTCCCGTAAATGCTTCCAATTGAGACCAATGATCATTTAATTTCCCTAGCCTGTCCTAAAGAATCCAGTGCATGTGCTGCTTTTTACAAAACATCAAATGGATCGAAACATTAGAGTCTCCAAAATATTCCACCTTTCACAGGACTGTATCCAAGGAAAAGTAAAGACTGCAGAAAGTGACAGCAGTGGATGATTAGAATATATGGGACACTACGGCTGTCCGAGCTCGGGAAGGCTGGCGTCATTTGAAGATAGGAGAGTCCATGGCTCGATCCTCAGGACGCCGCAGAAGAATAATGAAGATAAAACTGAGAAATTAATGTGACCATTAGGTTAAAAATTTCCAACTGTTACAGTATTTTTCAAAGTGAGCCAAAGAGCTACGGTTTGGCCGCCATGCAACCGTTCGCTGCAAATGGAGAGTAGGCAGCAAAGCAAGTGAACCAGCCACGAATGAGGCAATATCGCGCGGCGCGCTGGGTTCAGCCGACGGCGGCCTGAACTCGGGCTGGTCGCCGTCGACGGCGGCGACGGGTGGAGAGAGAGAGAGAGAAAATGGAGGGCGAAACAGGTCGGCGGGTTGTCGGTGGGCGGCCGGTGGGTATTAGGCGATCGGCAAACGGCGACGCTCAATGCCGCGCGCGGGCGATCGACNGGCGAACGGGAAACGGCGACGCTCAATGCCGCGCGCGGGCGATCGACTGGCGTGAGCGGCCTGAGCGTTCGACGCCGATAAACAATATTAGACGATCGACGAGTGAAGACACGCGACGAAGACGGTCTCCTCCAACCCGAACGACCTCACTTTACTTCTCGGCTCAGCGGAATATGGGGTTTTTTCTCGCTGAGCCGGCTGAGCGTCACTGACTTTTTATTTTGGAACACCACTAACCATTGCACGATGGCAACTGTGATGGCGTGCCGTTCGTAAGCAAATTTAGGAGCAATTTCGATGTTACAAACACACGAATCTTTCAGTCTGCTTTTTATAAATTTTAACGCTTCTTATTCATCTGATGTCGGGCGTTAGGGCTTTTGGAAAAGAGCCTCGTTTTGGCGTAGCTTTACGCTAGAGTATTAATACATTTTAATCACACATTGTGAAATACATCAGATAATGGTGATCGTTTTTGAGAACAATACTCATAAGTTATCAGTGTATCCGGCTTGTTACAGCGGAAAAGTATGCACGGTACCAAAAAGGGCGAGGATAGCCTGACAGCAAAGAGGTAAAAGAGACAGCAGCATGACATATTATTCTCCTAATATCGCCTGCACTGCAGATGGTGAGTAGTGAGCAAACGCGAAATGAGTATAATGCTGGAGAACCCCTTATGAAAGCACCTACTCTCCAGTGGTTTGATTACAAAGCTAGTGCAAACTGAATCGTTAAAAAAAGATGTGCTGCACTAATATTTAGTTTTTGTCCGTAGACAGTGCCAACATTGGTCTCCGACTCGCTTTCTCACTTGATCGCTTTTAAAAACTGGGCCTCATAGTTATTCATTCTTGTAACATGTCGAGCTACCTTCTGTCTCGACCATCCTACATTATTTGTTTAATTCGAAGCTCATTCGACAAAGGTAACGTTATAAACGAATCAATCGCCAACTAACTGCGCAGTAAGTCTGAGACCATAATCCATATAGCAAGCAGCAACAACTAACTATATGTTACAACAACCTATGCGTATCTGTGCGGTCATCGGTCATCGTCGATACCCGAGACCGACCGATAAACGCAAGAGAGGAATGCGCCGTAACGAAAGGGCACCTATACTGAGCGTAGAAGGCGAGACGACATTTTACGATGAACGCGCAAGTAACCCTTTCCTTCCTGTCTCCCCCCTTGGTCAATCATATGCTTAGCTGGTCGACGTGTTTGACTTTCTTTCAGTGGAGGAGAAAGGACAGCGCTGCAGCGTGAAGCGCTCACTGCATGCTCACCCAGACGTGTGACGAGATATGCTATCAGCCTGTTACGCATTTACTTAACAGTTAGCTGCAGGGGTGTAGCTAAAAGGCCAATTGCGACATGAGCGGCGGGGGCGTTAGCGCATACCGTAAATTCTCAAACAAATTCCTTACAGTCTATTTCGTTCTACGTCTTGCGATGCTTGGTTTACTATTTCAGTGGCCCACAAGATGTATTTCTAGACTAATTTCCCCCTTCAGAACTAGCAGGTAGCCTTGCTCCGTTTCACCTAGCTGAAACTCAAAAATGTTCTGGTCAGTATGAAGAATTTTTACACTCAAGTGATTGTACACTTTAAATAATGATAATATATATACCCCTTAGGCCCTAAGAGCTCAAGGAATACCATAATAGTTCTGTAAATACGCCTGCGTAAGAGGAATTTATTTTAGTGATCATATCGGGAAAGTAACTTCACTTAAGGGAGTATTTTTGCACTCCTTCGTGCACTTCCAAGTAATTGCACTCTCTTGAAGCGTGACGCTGTGCCACATTTTGAAGACAAAAGTGTCATCATCTTTGAACCTTCACAAAACCATCGTTGTTAAATTCAATACGTCAATTCTTGAGCAGTTGCAATACACAACGCATATTTCAGTATTTTATTGAACGAGTCTGAAACATAAAAAGCAGAATACAATATTTCCAGGTTCGAATCCAAATCTGCCGTCAGAAAACGTGTGCGAATCAGAAAATTGATTGTTCATTGTTGTCCTCCTTTTGTGACATTTTGATGATATTGCGTTGATTTGCGGTATTCGGACGAATTATGGATCTCAGATGAATCAGAAGACAGTGTAAGAACATAAAATCTACTGCGCATCTTAGGCCGAACTGCAGTGGGACCATCTTCTCGCATTATAATCATGCTGCAGTTTGTATGGAGAACTTGTTTATAGTAAGATTTTAATCGCTCATCTTGCGAAATTCATTTTGCTGATATAAATATCGCTATATTGTTACCTTTGAGATTGCTTTTCTATTTTCGTGCGCACATTAATTAAATCTCACTAGTGATTATTGCACAGGTGTTAGAGCGAAACGAAAAACAGACGGCATGTAGCCATCTCGATGGAATGCGCGCTATTACGCGAGTGAGAAAAATCGATACCGAGGGATATGGCATGCTCCTGTCTCTGCAGGACAATAATCCCATTTGCTCTGCCCTGAACAAGTCGATAGATCTTAAATATTTTATGATGTCCCTAGCCGCTTCACAGCTTTCAAAGCTGCCTTTTCCTCAATAATAGAAATATGGTCAATTCAAATATCACTAGCTGTTGTTTTACGTTTGCCTATTGCGTATACTAAACTTCAACTTCCATGAACGTGAAAACAAGAGGAAAGGAGCGAATTGTATCGCTGCTGGTGCCTACTCGAATTCCTTCAGCATTTCGGCAGTGAGCTAATGATTCTGAGTTGATATCTCGATCCAGTGCTTCTTTTAATCATTCAGACTGTGGCAATGGCTAGAGAATGCTCTAAAATATTGCACGTTCGACGATTCCATCAATTAAATTTGCTCGCGTTGTAATCAATTTTCTGAGCACGTAACCTGCTTTTCATCAATCATAAGCTGCTAATGAATTTGTCATTTCTTCAACGTCGTCTGCATCGTTATTTATCTGCAGCTCATGTCTCAAAGCCAGTGCTCTGGATGCTATGTATAACTTTTGTGTTGTGGCTTAACTGGGCTGTACCACTGAGATCTCTGGTTTCGACACCATTGAGACCTAAAGAGAGACGCGACCTTAAACTCTTTTGCTGGATTCTGACTTCTGGCGAAAAACATGACAGTCGCGTGCCTGCAGTCAACGAAACGTGGCCGAAGAGGTGCGATGAAGCGCTTTTTTATACCGACCTACCCATGAACGATACCTATCCGCACGCAGTTGTTTTCAATAATATGACTGATGGTATTCTGAATCTGTGGCCCAAGACTAAAGAAGCGATGAGATACACTCATGAGCACTTTGGCGAAAAATTTGACTGGTTTTTCAAGGTAAAACAATTCCTTCTTCCAGTTTCAGCTGTCTTCGCTTAGTGATCGCCAAGTTCTCGTCTCATTTTTGAGGGCAAAATCGGCTCATATTGACTCGTTGTCCACTAGTCTGAAAAACGTTCAGTCCCCCTTATTATCGAGCAGATCAAAGTGGCGTCTCCCTCTGAACTTGGCATCAACCAGTCGCCACCTCCCCCTCCTGCCCACTGTTTTCTCTTCATATTCGTTGATCAGCAGTTATGTTGGATAGATTCGCAATGAGCCTTCACCTACTTCGCTTGAAGCAGTACTAAAATTCTAATGCTTAACCAATCAACATTTCAGGCCGACGATGACACATTCGTGATCGTGGAAAATCTGCGCCTTCTTCTATCCAAATTCGACCCATCTTTGCCCCACTACTTGGGATTTCGAATAAAACCCTACGTATCAGAAGGCTACAACAGCGGCGGAGCTGGCTATGTTCTCAGTCGCGCTGCCCTAAAAATGCTCGTTGAACGACTGCTTCCCAATATTACACTGTAAGTTCTTTAGTAGTATATCCTTCTTGCAATATTTATGAATCTAGTCTTTGACAAAATGCTGATGAAGAAAAATCAGTTTGAGATACAAAAAGCAAAAGGAAACGACCACGGCAGTACTCGAAACTGCAATCTTTGGATCCGAAGTCCAACGCCTTATCCATTAGGCCACGCGGCCGGTCTGACAATTGAGTGTCCCTTGCGGTCTTATCGCGAGGGGTATCAGAGTCCACGCTGAACGAGGGCACTTTTAGTTGAGTCAGCGAGTTCCTCTACGAATGCCTATTTCAAAATGATATTGAATCCTTTTAGAGTCGCTTCAACATCATATTAATAAAAATTTTGTTCCGAATTCGAAAATCGGCTAAATAATTACGCGAAGTTTGTGGACACCTTTAGGTCTCGTGATCCTCGCCCTTACTCAAAGTTCAATATAGTTGAAGATATGATTTCAAAACTGTTCCGAAATTATGCTCACTTTTGGCCATTCGAAATATTATCAAACATAATTCCTAAGGTGCTCACTAAATAGATATCGAAAAAAGTGCTGAAGATTTACTTCATTTGAAGAGATGCAAAAGAAATGATTTTTATATTTTGCATCATGATTTGCGGCATTTGCTGGTTTCGGAAAGTTTTCTTTAAAATATCTATAGTTAACATTTAAACGTAATAAAATACAGCGCCACATGCAGGAATAGCGGAAAATAATTTAATAACTCATTATCGCCGATTTTAGATGTCCTGATGGCGCATCTGAAGATATGCAGCTGGGAATATGCCTCTCCAAGCTTGGTATTGTGCCAGGAGACTCACGAGACGACAAACAAAAGAACACGTTCTTTCCCTTTCGCTTCAACGAACACTTTAATGGGAAAATGCCAATGTATGCTGATCCCAACTACTGGTATTACTACCCAATGAAACTGGTATGGTTTTAAAGACGATATAACGACTCAGTCTTAGGCTTAGGCTTATACTCAAACTTAAACGGGGATTTCCCTCAGACACCGGCATTCCGTTATTTGGATAATGATTCAATTTAAAACCAATTATAGAAGACCTCAAAGAGCTAAACTTTACAATACAAGTGAACTCACTACGTTCAGTCGTGTACCAGAATATCCGTCGGTCAATGATTCAGAATAAGTGGCCAAGAGGTTTTGGTCAGAGAGTGGTTTCGTAAAGCTACTGTTGAGAAATGAGAAACTGAACAGATTGGGTAAAATGAATATTTTTAGAAAAGATCATTTGCTTATGCAGCCAAGAAAGTTTGATCTTCTCCACTGACTTATCTCTCCGCAGTAGGTAATATCGAATTACAAAGGAAGTCCACTCTTTGACTGACCGTTGCTCAATATTTTTGAAACCTCGTTATTTCGAGAATACAGTACGTTTTTTCTTCAGCAAATAAATTCTTGCATCAGTCATTTTGAACTAATAATATCAATTCCAGGGCTGGGAAGCATTCGGTGAAAATGTGATTACTATGCATCACTTATCACCGCAAGAAATTCGTCTATTTGAGTTACTCATCTACAAAGTAAAGGTTGCCAAGTTTGCTAACTGAGAATAGTGGATGGGAGATCAAAACAAGTATTACTGTGAATATGGGCATGCGCAAAAGGAAGTTGCACGCTCGGACGCGAAGAACTTCTTTCATAAGACTGCCTCAACGCTCACTACTCGACTTGACAACACTCAGTTTCCTCGAATATTGGAAACTGATACTGTGCTGTGAATTCATCGGGTTATTAAATGGATACTGAGAAATGAGCGCTGAAATTATTTTAGGAAACTAGAAAGTGGTGGGGGAGTGATAAGGGTGGACTCGAATGCGTCTATATTTCTGTACAATGATAATTTGCCGCGTTAAACTGTGTTTAGAACTGCGCTAGGTGGTTGACAGAGATAGTCTTTACAGGAAATAAAAGCTAACAGGTGAATAACGTAAAACCTCCGTTTAGTTCATCTAAGGTTCTGTAATAGCAAATCAAGAGGCTAAAATAAGAAACAACCTGAACATGCCTCGCACACATTTGATACAACACTTCTAAAGTTAGAAAGGAGAAAATATACACGGCTTTATAAAACGACGCAGCAAATTTTTTTCCAGACACCTTCTAACTCTATCGAAAGCCTTTTCCAGCCTCGTGATATCTTCGATGATGCACTCGTCATTGTTCTTTTTTATTTCATGCGTCCATCCAAAATCAATCAAGGTCACTTTAATTCCATCTTCAGGCCGTTTCGGCAGTTCGAGAAGAAAGTTTTGTCCGTGTAAGTCGCCATGACAAAAACCTTTCTTATGAAATTTATTCAGTTCATCAAAAACCATGCTTTTGATACGCTCAAAATGGTCCATACTTTCTATCAGCCCATTATCAATGAGATAATACATATGATGTCCTTCGATAAAATCGAACACGAGCACGAGTGACGAAGCTTGGAATTCATGAACAAAGTCATCGTCTTGCTTCTCAGCGACGAAACGTAGATAGCCAAATCTTTTTAAATAAGCTATCTCATTCCTAAGATGGTTGGCGTAATTTTTTATCCAATCATTTCGATCTCTCTTCTTATGCAGAGTATTTTGAAATTTTATGACAATTTTTTCGCCGTTATTTGGGTCTCGAAGATTCAGCTTTCGACCAATAAATAAAGCCCCGTAACTCCCTCGGTTGATTGGGTAATTGTGAGGAAACAAAAAGATATCACATTTGTTTTTGCTTCCCTTTTGTGGAATGCAAATGGCGCTATGCCTCACATAATCCGGCAGTGTCGTAAACTGATTAGTAAAAAAGAAGTTTCTTGTAAAATTTGATGTCCGAAAATAGTTGAGTATGAAATTCACCTCTTCCACATCAATGCTTTCGTGTTGTTTTTCTTTGGCTAAAGCAGATCCGACATCTGCCCGAGTCCAAATAATGGACAAAAGTTTTAGTTGGCAAATGAATACTACTAACAGCGCGAGTCGAACATGAAACTTCATAATATCCTTTTCGTATTACATTTTGCATCTCATTTAGGCCACTGAAATATATATTCAATCAAACTATAGGGCTTTGTATCATAAATAAATTGCTCAGTATTAAAGGGAGACTTGCATCATCGTTTGTTTACATCGACAAAAAAGCGTCATACGCAGAGAATGAATTCGCAAAAATTTTCACAATATGAAATGCGCCAGACGCTAAAAGACTCTGTCGTGTTCTTTTACAAACTCAACCTTATTCCTATGAGACGAAATCTATATAAAGGAAGCGCAGAACAGTTTTCAGCATAGTGCTTCTACCAAAAGGTAACAAGAGATAAATACGAAAGGAGGGTAAACAGAGAAAGAAATAAAGAAATTATCAATACTCACATGTCATCAGATATCACATACTTCGATAAATTGACGGTTCATTGAACAGCGCTGTCGCAATCTTTCAACATTTTTGCAGTATACTAGTATAATCTGCGCGATTTGCCTATGCGTCAAAAGTATTCCGTTAGAGTGTACCGAATCATCCTCTTCACCCTCAGACAATCTTATCAAGGTTCCAAATCTTCAGCGGTCAGTTCACAGAACTCAATCAGATTTTTCGGAAGAGATATCATCGTAGACCCCATTTCTTCGGTCGTTGTATGACATATGTGGGAGTTCTCGCGTTTCGCGCAAATATCGATGCGCCGTAGCGTTACACCACGTATGATGCAATTCTGGTAAAGAACGCATCCAAACACTGAGGCCGAGTAGTGTTCAAGATCAGGTGAACATTTTCAAATTTATCTATATAAACATGTTCACACATATAGTAAAACCCGAATATGGTAGAATTTTAGACTTGGCGCATAAAGAAATTCAAGATTTTTTCCTCTTTGTAATTTTTTAATGCACCAAATATTTGTCTTCAAATGCAAAATTTTGGGCCTGCTGTGCTAAAAAAATAGTTTTCTTACGGCGTCAAAAACGAGGACAAAATTTGTTTTTCGACATTGTATGGCCAAAAATCTTTAATTCGACGTACCGGGTTTTTCCGAGTATAAGCCCCGGGGCTTGTAATAAGAAATGGCACTTTTCGCGGTTCCACCTTGTCCCCAAGTATAAGCCCATGGGCTTATACTTGGAAAATTCAATTACTTCACGGTTTTTGCAGTACCAATCATACTTGTATTTTACGTCGTTTTTTCACCTTTAAAATTAACCTTACACGCAAATAATAGAAGATCTATATGATTTTTGCAAATTCGATTAGAGAATGCCGTATTTACACGTAAAATTCTTTTGAAATAATTTCACTTCAAGCATTCATGGTGATCTCTTTTCGGCTCCAAATATAAGCCCCGGGGCTTATATATGGAAAGTCAAACCGAATATAAGCCCAGAGGGGCTTATATTTGGGGGGGCTTATACTCGGAAAAACCCGGTACTCAGAACTGCACAAACAACGGAACTCGCATATCAGGTCGGCGTCACAACCGGTGAACTGCTAACCAGCGCGCCAAGAAAGAACGTCAATATACGGCGGCATCTCGTTGGATTCTGCTAATGCGACAGTGTGTACATTACTTTTGACCATAAGCGCCAAAAGAGACTATCGTAATAGTAATAATGGTTCTTGAACCGGTTGACAGGGGACTTGGCGTTATTATAACGTTATATGATAAATATATCTCTTTGAGAGGTCAGCCTAGTTTGTTTGCTTGTTCAAAAGATATCATCAAACCGCATTTTCGGTCTCTTCCAATCCAGAATTCATTATTATCAGCCAGCTCACTGCTATATTTGTAGTTTATTGAGCACAGGTCGCCTGATATAGCGGAATGTGACTTGAACGGTGAAAGTTTGATTCAGGATCTCGCAAAAGTAAAGTAATTCCGGTACCGGCGGGATACATCGAGTATCAAATCGCTCGGTGTGAAAAAAAATTGATTTAGAATAGGGTGCATCAACCACATCTTAAGATCTGACCTACTTTCTCGCCGTACGCAAGACACTTGACCTGATGTGGAGGACCTACTTCGACCCAACTGAAAGATCATTATCAGCTGCAATAGGGTTCTACGCTTACTAAAAATGCCTGTATACGTCACTCATCAAAGATAGTTTATCTCAATGGTTTATCGATAGAATACATTTATTCTCAACATTGTTCTGGTTACGCTTACTGATCGCTGACCGAAGTTATACCCTTCAAAGCTTCATCGGAATCGTTCGAGAACACTTCCGATATCTCACGGATCTTCGAACACTTTAAACGAAAACAATTGCATTTATTTTATTGCCTTGGCGCACTTTTGCCAGAGCTGCAACGAGGACGGATTATACTGATCGCCAACGACCAATTGATAAAGAAAACATCACTTTGAAGGGTAAACAGTATTGGATTCGTTATTGAAATGCGCTCTATGAGCTCAAGTGCGTTTCTAATCAGTTGTTTGTTCATTCACAACTTGCATTTAATTATATAAGTGCCATATTCTTAAAAAAACATTATTGCCTAACCCCTGAAAGTAACCGTCTATAGTTCTAATAGCTTAAATATTTAAAAATTTTGTGAATGCAGCGATGATTCTGCCTGCCTCAATAATAATGTCCTTCACACTTAATTTACACAATATTTAGTACTCTAGCACTTTTAATCACAATAAAAATATCGAGATATTGTGGCCTTCTGCACTAATTGCAAAAGTAATTGCACTGACATCGAATATATCTACATCAAATCAATTATCATGATATCACTAAATCAGTTTCTGTTCATGTACAGTTTCGGTGTTGATTTTGATAATGTTGCCAAAAATATATATTTGAATGTTGCTTAGCTAGTGCTTTGACGGATCGGCGATTCCATCGGACTAAGCTCTATGGCATTTCCATTCGAATCTTGCTGAGCATTAGAGGCATCGCTCTTTCTTCGACCGAGAAAAGGTTCGATTTCTACAGAGTCAATCCGCTGTAATTCTAGATCTCCTCGATTTTCCGAATTTTCTGATGACACAGATACAACGGAGTTTTTGTGGCCCTTGCGAATTAGACAAATGTAGTACATAATAATGGAGATTAAAATGGATACTTCGACCGCAAGACAAATAACGGCGACAAGAGCTAAATTTTTTGTCTGCGAAATTGTATTGCGCAGGGTTTTTGTGCAGTTGTCAGTAGGGCTAGTTTCCTGCAAAATATGGTAAAGAAAAACATTTGACGGCGACCGACAAAACTAAAATCAATAATACCTTATCCTTTGTGGTCAGCTCATAGCCTTTACAGAAAAATTTTTCTTCAATGGCTTTAAATCCTTCAGAATTTCTGTCGGCGAAGGTCGAAAACAGAAGAAATATTTCATTTTCTGGCTCTGATCGTTCTATCAATACGAAAACGCAAAGCTCTACTATAGCCACAACGAGTTGTACCATGATCATAATCAGAAATATCTGAAATTAAAACAGTAAAATGCATGTAATACATACCATCTTACACAATAAAACATACCTTGTTAGTAGAGACAAAGAGATATTTGTTGTTGATACATAGGCCGCTGAGTAGACAAGCAATCAGACATAGTTCCAGTACACTGCTTATACACTGGAAGACCGAGCAGTAGAAAGAAAAGTGCAAGAAATCATCGAACTGAAATGATAACCCCATTATAAATGTTAGAACAACTACGATTTCTCTGTTCCGCAACTGCCGCCATCGCCAGGCATATGAGCTTCTCTGAACGTTCGAGAGCATGCTCTAGATCTAGTACATGAAAGCAGCACCAGCACGATTTTCATTGTTTTCTATATGAAGTGCTCACGGCAATTTCAAGGAAGTTCAATCTAATTTATTGAATTTTCTTTGAGCACTTCATAGAAAACAAGGAAAAATAGTGTAGGTGCAGTTTTCATGAATTACACTTTAATAGTAGGCATAGCAGTGAAAATATTTTATAAAACTAGCCTTTTTGAGATAATGAAGGTCGACTTCGTATTGCTCAATCACTGTAGATTCCTTGTTGAACAATTCGAGTTGCGCGTAAATATCCTTCGATATCAACGAGGCAAAGACGACAATCCATATGACGCTAATTACACAAGCAGTGATGATCACACAAATGAGAGAAGTGCGAGGCCACCCTTTTTTATTGAAAACTTCCATGATCGAAAGAGTTTCAGGGTCATCACTTTTGACACTCCAGAGGCGTCCTTTTTTGTTCAGCGGTGACGGTGCCTCGGCCACTAACCGAAGCAGTCGATTGATTTGTCGTCTTGATTTGTTATCTTGATTCTTCAGTCGACTCAAAGAAAATTTTAACGAATGACTGAATTTGAAGGAGGCGATCGTCAGCAACCACAGCTATGTTTTCAATGACAGTAAAGCAGTTCCGCCCATCGACGTTTACTACTCAAGAGCACTTCTATCTGATGCAATATTGTGTCTAGTCTAGCGTAAATTGCGAAAGAGTATACGTTGTCATACGCCAGGTGACATTCATAATGTGATTACTCATATTCTTAAGTTATGAAACAAAAAGTGAATCATATAGCAGATCGAAGTATGATTTTTGATGCATGCATAGTCCAAAGGTTTCTTCAGGCCTTCATACAAGGTCACATAGGTCCTGCGATAAGTTTAACAGCGGAAAGAGCAGGACAAGTGCCGAGGAGCAAGTTGGCATGCAACGCCGTGATACGGCTGCGCCTTGTTTGGCCTAAATTCGGCAGCCCGTAAGCAAATAGTTTTCGTCAATGAACACCAAAGTCAAACTAACGCCAAAGCTTCAGCGTATAAATACACGACTTCTCACGAATGAAGTCGCAGAAAATGTTATAATGCTGATACATAAAATAGTAATTGCGTGCAATTATGTCAGCTATTAGTCATAAGAAAATCATCTGGCGTATGATCAATAGTAACATTGTTTAATTTCCTTTGCAAAACAATTGTCAAACTTAGGCATTACCACAATTTCCCAAAGCATGAGGTTAGATTTTGTTCGTTGATTTGCTATTATGTTTCTGTTCATAATGGTAGGATGAATGCTCAACCCAGATGACAGGTGTGATTACTAGATAGGGTGCTTGTTTTCGATCGCGATACTCTCGACAAAATATAAACACTGTGGTGTTGTTGCAAAAGTAGTGTGTTTATCTTGCTCAATCACAGCGCCAATACCAGTTTAAATATAGCAAAAGTGAACTGAAATGCTTAGATAAGAAGTTTTCGAACAACAATAAATGCAAATATAAACGCTTGCACTTCTGCGATAAGAGATAGCTTAAGGGAGATGCGACGCTAGGGACGCCGATAAACGAGCGTTTGGCTTTCATTATAACGTTGCTCTTCGACATAAACAGGTTGTATAAATGTGACTGGCTTGTCTGGAAAATGGAGTCAACATTGCTTCTTGTGGCTATTTTACTGATTATTTATACTCAAATTCAGCACGGTCGTTCAGTACCCTATAGAAATGTCTGTCAGAGTAATGAAGTCAGCGAAGTCGCCCACCAGCTCAACCAGTTTGAAAATATTCCCGAAATTGGGTATAATAGCACACAATTTGCTGTAAGTGCTGTTTGCTATGTAACTTGGATAATTTAACCTGAACAAGGTCAAGCGTATTAAAAAGAAGCATCATAGACGAGATTTATGAATTAGAAACTTCGATTACAGTCTGCGTCACAGCCGCTGATTAAGTGAATTCAGATCAGTTGGTTGTGTTTGTAAAGTCATATTGCATTTGTCAGGAAATGAGCGAGTTTAAAACAGCATTATTGCATACAGAAATGGATTACTAGGGGTTCATTATTTCAGTAGCGTTGAAACTACCGCATGTGCAGAATCGCGGCGGGATGACCATTTTGATTTATCTGTACTTCATGGCGTGTTAACTGACAAGTCGCCGGCTATAGCGCAGACTTATTGGCTGCTCGCCAGTCAAATTTCGACGCTGTTTTTATTGATAACGGAAATTCATTAAATATGTAATATTGCGATTTTCTGTTAATTGTGCACGTCTCTTAATTAACAAGGCTCAAAATAACTGAGTGTTAATAAAATCCCTGTTTACTCACTAAACGTTGCATGGTATTTCTTTTTCAGCCAATGATCAATGCACTATACAAGGACGCAGTTAATCGTCGCCAGCATAAAATTCGTTATCACTCGACAAAAAGGCCACAGTGCATAGCGAATTTTTTTGACCAAGTAGACAAAATGTCGAAAATAATAGTGACCAACGGTGCTTACGCGGACCGTAAGGAAAATACACTAACTCAAGCTGTAGACGAGACAAGGCGCATCCTGAGCGATGTACAGCCAGTCTATGATGCTGTGAAAGCCTACGAACTGCTCAAAAATTCTTCAAATAGAACCGCTATTGAAAAATGCCGTATTCACGACCCCCATACCATTCTGGCGCGCTTCGAGCACCTCGTCCTGCAACAGCCGACTGCTCTTTTCGAGCGACTCGCCAAAGGCGTCCACTACGATATGATGGCATTTTACAGCATTGCTTTGCGATTGATTAACCGGCTATCAGTGTGCGCCGTACTGACGAAAGTCTGCGACGCGTTGCGCGGTGAGAAGACGCCTGAAGAACAGCAGCATTATCAGCAAATAGCCGCAAATCGGCTGGCATCTATACATGACGCACTCAAAGAACAAGTGACTGCACTGCAATCGGACTTTCACGAGGAACAGATTCGTCACGATATACAAGTCGCTCTTGCCGGACCCGTGAAATGGAACTATGGATGGAAAGAGGTTCGATATTGATCTTTTCTACGGCGCTGAGTGATACTGTCGGCTGGAAGATGAGAAACAGAAAATAACCGTCTTCTAATCTGAATCCAGTTCCTATTAACCTCTCTTAGACACTTATTCACTTATATTTGTTCACGCGCTGCAAGAAACTTTCTCACTCGGTTATCTAATCAGCTATCAAATACTTGTTCAAGTCAACAGCTGTTTTACAACTGTAAACCACAATTTGGATAGACATGCCGTCTTACACGTTTGTAAAAATCTGCGAACGCGCGCCGACGGTCGATAGCCGTCTGCACATTGTTGTCTTTTGTTTTCAAACGAAATGAACATAGCGCTCTGTCGTTTGACAATAATTGCCGGTGGGATAGTAGGGGCATTTAGGTCGGTCCTTCGATCGTTGATAGCGATTATAGGTTGTGGTATGTGATTTCGACAGTTACTTTACATCATGATTATTAATCTCAGTGGTAGTTTTCAGATGGCTGATACCGTACGCGAGAAAATCTCTATCAAATACTATCGTCACAACTGGGTTGTTATGGCATTTGAAAGTGGAGAAGGAAACTCTGATGTTGCCCTCGAATTCGCTGGTCATCGCACATTTTTCTTCAGGCTAGAAGAGTACTCATTTGTCCTCCACGCCGCGGTCGCCGATGAACGATGCAGTGATTTTGCACGCACCTTTAGCAATGGAACAAAACTGACAACGCTCTTCAACAATGATGGTGAGTTCACTACGCTTCATTAGTGCTGCAACACTATCTCTGAGGATGTTTTGAACATTGTTCTAGAACAGGAAGTGACTGGTGGTGATTTTGCCTCTCGCAAAGGTTGAATACAAGCTTTTATTTTATCTGGTAGAGATATTTATGATTGAAGACTTATCTTTACGAACAGCAATCCGTTCGAGTAGCCATCTGTATGAGGAACGAATAATTTTGAGGCATAACTATGTTTTTTAATTAAAAAATCCAAAGGAAGGTGTACGAGGAAAGTTAATGAAACATCGTATATAGGGAACTGGCATATGAAATAAAGTTAAAATTACTTCCCTCCTTGGTGGGCTGGCAATTTAACAAGATACATCATCCGTATCTCATTTTGCTTTCTCTCAAAATTTTTTGCTATCCACATGAGCTGTTCAGCTCTCTGCGCGCATAGTGACAGTTTGAACAAATATATTTCTTAGTTTTCAATAACTTATTGATAAAAATGTCTATAACTAGTATAAAAATGTTTATGCTTCCATTCATGCTCTCACAGAGGGTGCAACGAACAGATAGCCTAAAGAGATAAACGAGTCACTAGAGGGCGTTAGCTTGCTCCCTTATTCCATCTCGTAGTTCATTCCTCGATTATTTAACTCGTTCAGATTCAAATTGTATTAATACACATTAAAGTGCCTGTCCAGTCCAAAACGTTACTGCTAATAATAAACATCTTTGAGAGTGTTTCAGAGCTGTTCCACAACATATTGGCTGAAGAAAAGGATTTGGCACGCTGCGCCTCCAATTTAAAAGAGTTGCTACTAAGATACAACTTACCAGCTAACTTTTTCATTGGCATCCTACAGTACCGTCCGAACCACGCCGTCAGTTTTGAACCAAACGCAACCAGCTATCATATTGAACATTTACGCAGTCCACAAACCCGAAAGCTGTCAAAAACTGTAATTATCAGCTGGTGCTAACTTTTTCTGATAAACATAAATGTACCCCAGTTTTTCAATAACTTATTTGTTACATTTTTTATCAGTTTGGCGTGAAGGTCGAAGATTATTGTAAATAGTATCTGATAAAAAAATTTTATACCATAGATTTGAGGCTGGAGCTATGCAGTACGATTCAAAATCGTGGGGAGTCTGAATTATTAAGTAGTTTGAGTCTACATCAGGAGTAGCTGCAAAAAGCAATCCGTTGTCCTTTTCCCATGTGGTACAATTATGTTCAGAAATTATAAATATGTTGTCAGTACAAGAGTAGCAACTGCCTGTTCAATATTGCTCTTTACAAAGCTACTTTGCAATCTTTTTGCGTGTTGGTAATTGTTACGATAACCTGTTAGGCTTCAGTTGGAGAACTGTACAAATCCTCGTCAATAACATGTATCCAAGAGTTTTGTTCGAGTCTCAATATGTACAAATATGCAGTGGTCTCTAAATAAACTGGCTTCGTGTTCTCCATCGTCAACTAGAAAATTTATAAATTTTCATTTTGATACGCTAAGTCGTGTTCGAGAAAATGAGACTGGAAGTGGGATAGTAACTTGTGGGACATCCTATATTCGTCGTCGCAAGTCCCGCAACACTCTTTCATTTTGTATCTAGTCAAATTGAATTATTGATTGAAAATCAATCATTTTAAAGTACCAGTTGGCAGTACCGTTGAAGTTTTACTCGCATTCAAAACGTAATGAATTCTGATATTCACATTTAATAACTAATGATTCACAACAAATGAGCTCTAGCATTAGCAAAAACAAGTCTCATTCGTAAAGACATTTAAGCATCGCAAATATGAGAGTCACGAAAGCGACGTAACCAAGTTATCAATGTTTCAATAACAAATATGTCTCTATTCTTTGAAAAGGTGTCATTATAGGAGTTTTCGGAAAGTGTGGCAACCCTTACAGAAGAGCCAGTAGAATAAGTCTATGAATGCAAGAAAATCAAGTCCAATCCATAAACC
>NIUQ01002975.1:0-19491 GCA_002796945.1 Plectus sambesii
GCCGGCGGCCAGCAGCAGGGCGGCGGCGGCTGGTACGATACCGACTTGTGATCGATTCCCTCACTTTCGTCCCCCTTATCAGTGATTCATTCCTCCTTTTCGTCCCCTTCCACCGTGCGTGCTTGTAACCAAACGGATGCTATTATCACTGCGATCTAGCTAAAATTCCTTTCATCGACTGGTTCTTTTTATTCCATTTATTGGATCATATTGTTGTCGATGGACACGTAACTGTTATTATGCACTGATTGTTTGATTTAAGCAGCGACTCGTTCATTCTGATACAATCCGATGTCATCGTGTCTGCAATCGCTGCCAGTTGTTTCTTCGTTGTTGCGGTTTTATGAACAATTGTTGTTCACGTTGTATGTGCATCTTCCCAGGATCATATCCATTCGTTCGATTGTTTGATCACATTACTTCGCGGTGATCGCCCCTACTTGTCATTGTATTATATTTAAACGCAGCACGTCAATAAACAATTCACTCGACTAACTCCAAAGCACGGCACTTTGACTGCAATGGATGGTATTTGATACTTCCAGCTTTAGTTTATTTTTTACTACATTGTGGCCTAAAAATGAGAATATTCTTATTTCGTGCATTTCTCAGCGGACTATCACCAAATGCCGCCAAAATAAAGCTGGAGATGTCTCTAGTATTTATTTTATTTGAGTGAATTTAGGGCAACGTAATTTTTGATGAACTCGGCTTTGACGGGTCATGCTCGGTTAAGTTTGGTGACATGTCGTCTAGACGTTTCAAGATCTGCTGTCGCTCAGTTGCGTCGCAAAACATTATAAAAGCTATACATTTGTCAACAGAACATTTTTCTATTTTCATTCAAGTCTAATAATCACGAGAGGCATTTCCAGCGAAGCTCTGGTGGCATTTGATCAAAGAGTATTCGAGAAACGCATGAATTTAAGAGTGTTCTCATTTTTTTAGGCCAACGTGTAATTTATTAGCGCTTTATTGAAGATTTTGACTTAGAACATTTTGAAGGGACATCAATATGACGAAAGAAGCGGTGATAGTTCATCGTAGTCGATTGTACGTGCCAGAAGTGTACACCGTTAACTGTTTGGCTTACGATGCCGTACAACGGAAGCTGTCTGTCGGACGCAGAATCGCCGATGCAAGGTGCGTACAGGCCCTATCGACAGGCATTTTGTATATACTCTATACTTTTCCATCAGTCAACTCAAAAGTGATCACTGAATCGGTTCAATCGTGCCTAAAGTCCCTAGCTCATTGTTCCACTATTTATTGCATGTATAAATGAAGAATCGATGATGATTCTTGAGAAAAAATAGGTTTAACCACAGGAAACGATGTCTTGAGGAGCTAATTTTGGCCGGTTACGATATTTGGCTCGTCATCTTCTTACTGATCCAAAACTGTTGAGCATGCGTCGACTGTATCTCTTGCAGCGACACTTCCTACCCGAATGTAATCGAGATCTGGAATGCGGCGGAGTCGCCGAATCTCTTTCGCGAGTTGGTACGTCGAGTCCCCTTTACTTCAACTGTTTCACACGCGCGGCGTTCGTTTCAGACGATTCCATTCCGCGATTGTAGTTTGGAGGCGATGGTGTGGTGTCAGAAGCGATTGTTCTGCGCGGCGAGCGATGGCTCCGTCTCGGAGTATAGCGCCCATAGAGTGAACCCATTGGTAAGTCGTCTCTCCGTGGTGCTGCTCAACCTGACGCATTACATGAACTCAATTGCAGAAATCGATACAAGTATGTTCTTGTCCCATCTGGTCTTTGGCTAAAAACTCGAAAGAGACGTTGATCGCCGTCGGTACGGACACCGGCGCCATTTACTTGCTGTCCGTGTTGGCGGGAGAGTCTGAGTGGAACGTGGAGAAGATTCTCACCGCCTCCTTTGGTAATTCCCTGACATTTTCACTCTTTCTTCTCCCATCCTCAGTTGTTTCTTCCAGATTTCCGCATACTAAGCTTGGCGTGGCATCCGAATGACACAATCCTAGCCGGCGGATCGCTCGACTGCATCCAGACGTGGGACGCCGAAACTGGTCGTCCCTTGGTGCGAATCAATATGGGTCGAGCGGAGCGGAAGAAAGAGACAATTGTTTGGAGTCTTGCGATTACTAGGTTTGTGATGATCAAAATATTTCCCCATATTGCGAATCAGAACAGAGGCTATATTTAGAGGATTTTTAAAAAATATTCTAGGCGGTTTATACTACTGATTTGATTATTTGATTGCAGAGACTCGGTGATTGTGAGTGGTGATTCGCGCGGCAAGGTTTGCTTCTGGAACGCCAAGACGGGATCGTTGATAAATGTGAGTCGCAGCTCGAATGCACTCTTTGCGAACAATTGAAAGAAGACGATTGTCACTTTCAGAGTCACGAATTGCACCAAGCCGACGTGCTGGCGGTGGCGCTGAGCAAGTCGGCAGCCTTTGCGGCGGGCGTCGACCCGCGCATGCACGCCTTCGCCGCGACGCAGTTGGGTCGGAAACGGAACGACTCGACGCGCGACGCGGCGGTGTTGTCGTCGACGCAGGCGGCGTTGCGACCGGAGGCAGAGGGATCGACGTCGGGCGAGTGGCGGCCGACCGCTATGCGAAACGCCCATACGCACGATGTGCGCGCCATCGTCCGCGTCGGCGATCACCTCGTGTCCGCCGGCACCGACTCCTTCCTCTGCTTGACGCCCAGTCAAAACTTCAAGTCTTCCAACATATCCATTACTCCGTTTGACTCGGTATTTAGTCGGCGTCCTTTTCGGCTCACGTATCGCAGAGTCATCCTATTGTTGATGATTAGTCTTAGGATAAGTTTGAGTTCAAGCTTAAGTATAAGACTAAGTCTTTTACTTTGCCTTAGCTTGGCGAAAATTCTTAATACAAAGTTCTTATTCGAGCCTAATAATCGAAAAGGAAGAGTTTCCGATTCTGCGCACAATTCCTTTTTGTTCGCTTGCAATATCTACTATGACTAATGTTTAGACCGCGTGTCGAATAGCGTGCAAGTCCGGTCGTGCCTTGATTCAGTACTCAACGCATTTGGACGTTTGGGCACTGGGCAAGACGTCTCAACGAACGGCGCCACTACGCAACTCCCTTCTGCACACTGCCGAAAACCCCAGCAAACTCGCCGAGCTGCGCAGTAAAAAGGGCGCCTTGATATTGACAAGTGCCATTAGTGCCAATGGCCAGATCGTCGCGTTCTCCGATCGTCTGTCGACCACCGTAGTCCGGATTACAGAGGTCTCCATTTCTCTCTAATCTCCTTATCGCCAGCGGTTCTCCTTATTTGATCGATATTTACCCCTCCTCCGGCTCCTTAAATTGCACGATGGAAATACAGCGGTCACCGTGTGGATCACATTAGATTTGATTTATAACATCAGTCGTTACTGACCTTGAATTGGCTCATTTCATCAAAATTTGTTTACTTTGTTCCGTCACCTGGTCAGTTTTTGATGTGTTTTGTCAAATTTTTGTTTATACCAGCAAAATTTTTACTTTGCAGCTATTTGAATGATAGAGCCCTCATTCTAGTAGCCAAAACAATTCGTAAAACGTAGACCCACGGTATCTGCGATTTGCTTTAAAATTAAGCAGTGCATTCTAAAAGATCGCTTTATTGATTTTATAATGTTATTATATGTGAATAGTGTAAATAATGCTCTTTTGACTGGCATGCTTTCGTTGTAGATCGATTCATCGCCAGCGGTGCATATGGCGAAGACGATAACTGACGAGCGGTTAGTATCAGCAGTCAGTCTGGCGGTTGCATCGACCGGCTCGTTCGTTCTTCTCGCTACGGACGATCAGCATCTGATACGAGTGGATGTCGATGGATTAGCGCTGAATCCGGTGGAATTAGTCGACTCGTTCGGTACGCCCGCTTGCAGTTCATCGCAGTATGACGCATGGGAATTTTAGATGTTCTTGGTGGTATCCGCAAGCTCCAGCTAAGCACGGATGAAAAGAGGGCCGCCGGCATCACCACTTCGTACGAGATTGTCATATTCGACGTCTATTCAGGGCAGGTAAGATTGATTGATTGATGGATGGTCGCGCCCGCTCTTTTTCACTTCCCTATTGTCATATTTGTCATTCTCAGCTGCTTCACACCGTCAAACCGCCGCGAGCCATCCCCATCGACTGCGCGTTTTTCGACGGCGACCGTCTGGCCGTACTGTACGGCGCGGGCACCGACTTCCATCTCGCGGAAGTTGTGGTGTCGGGGCGAAAATTCAGCNTCGACTGCGCGTTTTTCGACGGCGACCGTCTGGCCGTACTGTTCGGCGCGGGCACCGACTTCCATCTCGCGGAAGTTGTGGTGTCGGGGCGAAAATTCAGCGAATGGAACATTCCCCTGAAAGAGGCATTCCAGTGCCAAGGGCGCCGCGGCTCGGGCAACAGGGCGCCGCGCTCCATCTCCGTGGCCGACGAGCAAGTGATCGTCACTAGCGACGACAAATTTATCATCGTCCGTCGCCAACCCAAGGTACTAAGGAAGCAGTTGTTGGTGCCGAATGCTAAATCTACCGATCGTTCAGCGAGATTTGCCCGCCGTGATGCAATCGGCGGACGGACTGAGTCACGTGGTGTCGGCAGAGTGGATGAAGCAGGACGGACGGGGCGGCGAGCTGCTTCTAACACAAATCGATCCTTCGACGTACGTTCGACGCCTTCCGCCGGCGATGCGCCTGAAGAGATTCGGCGTCAATTAGCGACCGTTCGTGTTTGCTCGTGATGCTCTATCGAATAAAGACGACACAGATTTCCCTGTTGTCCACCAGCGACTATCGTCGCCCACTTTTTCGTTTCAACGCCACTTTTTCGCCACCGCCGCACCGTTCGGCTCGCCACTGAAGTCTCATCTTCTCCCTCTCCCCCTCGCTGCCAGCAAAGCCACCACCACTACCACTCGCCGGTAGTCGCGCGTCGCTAAATAGTTCACAGACCAATTGTGCCTGCCAGCGCCGGCGCTACATAGCCTATTAGGCGGTGAGGGACCGCGTAATGCCCCGGCGGGCGAGTTTTCAATTTGGGACGGACGCCGCCCAGCCGACGAGAAGGACAATCGAGGAAAAGCGCCGAGGACGACGGCAGTGGCGGTCAATTTCCGGTCGTCGTCGTCGGCGTCGTCGGCGTCGTCTAGATCGCTACTGCGGCCGGAACGGACGGGCGGACGCGCTTTAGACCGGCGATAGGATAGGAAGCGCCTGTGGATAGGAAGAGCTTTTGGCCAGCTGTCACGGACGCTCAGCTCGACGGGCGTGTATGATTGAGTTAATTCGGGCGAAACTGTCGTTGGATGCGCCGCGTCGGTCGGTGCGGGCGGCCCACAGCTATCGACGGCGGCCGCCGCCGAATCGGGCTCTTACACGACGGCCTCCCTCGCATCGATTGGCGGTGGGCCTCTTGCCGCCCTTGGCGCTCGTGTACACGTGCATGCGCTTCACGGGCTAGTTGCAGGCGCTCGCCGCCCACTGCCCTCATGCAATGACGAGTTGCCATGTCGCTGGCGCCCTGCACACCCATCTACTCCTACTCTTCCTCCTCTTCATTCCCGTCCTTCTCGGTCAGTTGTCCCACCATCTTCGTCTCTCTTGTCTCTCAATTGCTTTCCTCTTTGTAGACGCCGTGACCGAACCGTCGTCGACCTCCGCCGACTGCGCCATCACATTCTCCAGTCTCGACGCGAAGTCGGGAGTTTTTTCTTCCCCCGGTTTTCCGAACTTTTACCCAGCCAATCAGAAGTGCACATATCGGTTCCGCGGTCAACCGGGGGAAGTAGTGTGGATCAACTGGACCAGCTTTCACCTGGAAGAAGCACTTATTCGCACCAATCAGTGAGTGGTTGACTGTGCAAGAGGCGGCTGAGGATGGACGGCTGACGTTGCAGATGCCTTCACGACTACGTCGAGGTGATCGTAACCGATCACATGAATCAGCAGCACATCACTCCGCGCCTGTGCGGCTCGAGGATGCCGCCGCCGCTGCACACGATGCAGCGGCGTGTGAACATCGAGTTCCGCTCTTCATTCACGGTGCATCACACTGGCTTCCAAGGAAACTACCAATTCATCAACGAAAGTCAGTAACACACTGGCATTCGTTTTCTTCAGTAAAGTAATTGCAGAAATGGTTCCCGAGCCGCCTGGGTACTTTTACGATCCCGACCATGCGATGAAGAAGCAGTGCGGCGGTCATTCCGAGGAAGGTCAGCACGACGGTCTCATCGTCAGTCCAGGCTATCCGGAAACATATCCCTTCAACGTCTCATGCAACTGGCTCATTCGTGTCGATCGCGGCAAAAAGATTTACATTCGTATCCTCGAGCTTGAACTGGCGTCCAGCATGGGTACGTCTCTATTTTATTATTATTATTTTGACCTTATACATTGCAGCCGAATGCGATCACGCGTCACTTTTTATTATCGACGGGTACAAACACGAGGTGATGCGTCCGCGCAAGAGCTCGAAGAAGAAGATGTCAGTGGCCGACGACACGACCGAGGTGCGCTTCTGCGGCAGCGAGGACTACTACAAAGAGGAGGGCATGAAGTCCTACATGTCGAACCAGAACCGCATCATTGTTCGGTGAGTGAACGTCAATCGATGTAGCCCCATTGATCGCGCGCCTCTGCTCCTTCTACTCGTAGCCGTATTCAATTAGGCACGCTGATCTTTCTATTAGCTTCGCGTTGGTGAGAGAGTGATTGCCTTGCAAATCAAGCGCCTTTCAGCTTTATAACGACGCAGCGACCGACCCAGTCTCAGATCGACGAACGACTCCAAAGCGGCAAACCGATCGGCTTTAAGCTGGTGTGGACAGAAGTGGACACGGTCATCAACGAGGATATCCAGGCGCTGGCTAGTCTCGAGCAGGAGGGCAAGAAGTCGAAGGAGAAGGGCGAGGACGACAGCACCGACCTTACGCACTGCTCCCAGTTCGCTTGCCGCGGCGGCGACTACTGCCTCGACGACGGACGCAATATTTGTGCCACTCGACGCCAACTGTGCATCGACAAATCGCTAGTTTGTAACAATCGTCCGAACTGTGCGGAGAACGACGAAAGCGACGAAGAAAACTGTGCGTTGCTCTCTTAAAATGATTACACTCGTTTCGATTTTTAAAAAATCGGCTTGCAGGCTACTCGAGTCATATTATAATTGGCGGCGCGTCAGTGATTCTGGTGCTCGTGCTCGTCATTCTGATCACCATTCTCTATCAGCGCCACCACAACCAACGGCATCTACAACGAATGCACAAACGCCAACGCGACATGTCTCAGTTGTCGGCCGATGACAACCACTTGTCGGGCAACGATGTTTCGCTGCTAAAGTCGCCGGGCGGTCGCGGCGTCGACGCGAACAGTAACATTCCACTGAATGCCATGCCGCACAACTATCACGGCTACAACCACGACAGCGGGGGTGGCGGCGACGCGTCTGACCAGCCATTCCTGTCTAACCACGTGGGGCCTAATGTCCGTTCATCGTCGGACATGCATCGGTCCGGTCGGCCATCCAAACATCGATTGCTGTCGGCGCCGAGCGGCTGCGGCGCGACGGCTGCGAGCATCGGTTTCATGGCCCTCCCATCGACCAGTTTCGATTCGGCCGTTTCCGACGAAGATGTTTGGGAGTATCACACCACGGCGCCCCGTACGCACGCCCCCGCTCCCCCCGCCGTCCGTCTACGCGCCCTGCCCGTCGCCCAGACGTCTCAGACGTCCATTCAGCTCCACCCCGCGCCCCCAGTCGTCGCCGACATCACGGTGCAGCCCGATACTTTGCGACTGTCGAGTCCGTGGCGGCCGCCGAAGCCGATGGTTCCGATGGCTCCGCTGAAGCCGGCGCAACCGCCGACGTATGGGGAACTGATGCGGAGCAGACCACCAGAGGCGGCGGCGATGGCGGGCACACCTCGCAGACCATCGGAGGCGACGGCGAGCACGTCTCGCAGACCATCAGAAGGGACGGCGAGCACGCCTCGCAGACCTAGCATCAAGAAGTCGGTCGGCTTCGTGGACGAACTGCCGCCGCCATCTGAAGAACTGCTCGGACCTGACGGCCGTCAGTCCCCATGGCGAGCTACGAAACCGGCGGTCGTCTGATATCGTTTGATACGCGCGCGTGCCTTCATTCGCTTCCAGCATTTCTCATTCCGTCAGCTGCATTGCATTACTGTTTTGTTTTGTCATTTGCTGTGTGCTACAATGTCTAGTCCCAGACCTCATTGAGTGCTGCTGAACTTGTTTACATTATAACGCTAACATCAAACTGCATAGCCGTCTTCCATGCAGAATAAAGTGTCTTCCATAAAATACAATTGATCTGATATTAGCACCGAACTACGTCGGTGTGAATGGCTTGAGTCAGGGTAGGAGGAATGCTATTCGTCAACGTCAGAAGAAGACAATGAGGCGACTTCGTATCGCGCATTGAGATATTCTTCCAAGATAAACGAAGGAAAGACCTGTAGAGTCAACCTACTTGCGTTTGGGGTGAAGTATACCAAGCTTAGCAATATTGGGTACTTGGTAGCCGAGTAATGATCGTTTGAAATATTTTTGACTTTTCTAATATATTTCACATATCTAAGCAATTGATTCTTTGACGAAACATTGGAGGAATACTGTGAGGTACCGCCTCGAAGTTTTAACCACAATTATGGTGAGCATTAAAGAGATTCTGGACGTATTTTCAAGGCTGTAATCTATTTCTGTGATTCTGTGCACATTTATGAAGACGTTAATATATTTTTCAACCGTGGCGCCGTTCTAGCGGGCCCTTACACCCAAACTTTAGGCAAAAAATAACGGTTCCCAAGCACTACTAAAATATTTATATTTCGACGCGGAATTCGCAGAATGATATAGTTATCAGTCAAATACTGATTTTTTTGCTGTATTTTCACTTATGAGAAGAGCTTTGCATTGTTAACTTTCCAGAAGTTGTTCCATATAGCGTGCAACTCGGTACTTACTGCATTGTGAAGTCTGTTTAACAGTACATAAACTAGCACGGAAGCTCGAGAGATAAAAAAGTTATAAGCACAATGTCAGGAACTTCATCAAATACGTGAATTCAAAACTTATGAAAATTGACGTATACAAATGTGCGTATATGTAGGTGTCTTCAATGGAGGGGTTACTTTTTAGATCCACGACATGAAAGGAGAAATGGGAATAATGTACTCGAGTACGCTGAGCAACTGCCAAGTGCCAGTAGGTACATCAACAAATCCATTGCTAACACTCATATCAATGTCGAAGAAGATTTGCTGCCATTGCGAGAAGAACGAATCAAGTCGTCGCATGAAGCCGAGGAAGGTGTGTTGCAAGGAGAGCATCTTGTTGACGCTGTGACACGAGGCTACCATGCCGTTGACCACGAGCAGGCCGTTCGACGTCATTGGCGCAAACGCACCGATCTCTTCCACCATCGTCAAGTTCGTTACCAAGATCGGAGAAAATTCTGCAATGCGATTGCAGTACATTAACTGTTAAGCTAGATGGAAGCGAGATTTACGAAGAACCGAACCGTGATTGGAAGGGTAGCTCAGTTTAAATGTCACTGTTAAAGGAGAATTCGAATCTAAGAGCAGCAAACAAGTCTAATATTTGCATTTGAGTATATTGAAGCCAAATTTCGCAATCATAGTGGGTCGATTGGTGTAGTGGTCAAATTCAGAACTCATCAATTCCGAGGATGCGGGTTCAATTCTCGCTGAGGTCGGCCCCTCACCCTACCAAGATGCTCATCCCTCCGTGGGTCGGGGAATTGGTAGCAGCTTCGCTGCGGAAGTAACACACTGCCAACATCCCGGTGACAGGCATGCGACGGCCGACCGGATATTCTACAGTCGCTATCCATACTGGCGGGTTTCCAACCCACCAGCAAAAAGCCGACACTGCGAAAGCGGTACAAAGGCTTAAGAACAAAAAAAAAAATTTCGCAATCATGATCGTCGAAACAAGCTCTAAATTAACGGAGCTACAAAGTAAGTAAAAGTCGAAAGGTGTTGTTATAGTTTAAGAAATATGAAATAGATTTTATCTATTCTTTACCGCTTTGTTCGCGTATTTCAAGAATACACTTCAATAATGCGACAAAAACTGTGCTCTCTACGGCCGTCGCTTTCAGCACATATTTGCGTCATTATAAGCTTTTTTTGACGGAAGTTAATAATTTGGTAAATTTGTGACAAATTTAAAATGAAGGTATCGAAAGGTAACAAGTTTGATCTGAAAGTGTCCAATTTTTTCAGTGGAAATGATATATCTCAGCTTTCAAGAGATGAAATTGAGGGAAATTTTGACTATTCGCATACGTATCAAGATGATCATTTTCAGAACGACCAGCTTTCCTTAAGCAGTTTTAGTTAAAATTGTAATTAAAATCAATAATGAGCAGTAATTTTTGCAACTGCTACAACCAGTTTGTACCTTTTCCATCCCTTTGCAGTAGTTGATCGCCCACTTTGACGTCTTGCGCAGCAAGAAAATTTTCTTTGTTTCCTTTGATCACAAAGATGATGTGCTGCTTGGTGAGTTTGATGACCGAGCCATCGGATGTTTCAATGCGCAGAAATTGTGTTTTAGTGTGAGGGAGGCGATGCAGAAAAGATTCGACTGTGATGAACACTGCCTAGAAAAGTCATATCATAGAGAACACATTACACTATTATTACTGGAAGCATCAATTTTGATAAAAGTAATCACAGTGCCATCATTTTGTGACGTCATCAGTTATTTCCTGCGCAGTCGGCCAAAATCTAAGCTAAGTAGCGCTATGAATATAAACACTACTGGGTGGAACACGACAGCAGTGGCTCATCTCGTTTTCACGAATTAGGCAATGATACTCTGTCCGCTTAATTACCAGTGGGAACATTTTTTGAGGGTGTACATATCGCGATGCTTATCCTCAAGACAATCCTGACTTGGTAATATTTTTTAGAAATACTGTTGCTGTTGTGAACTGGTTCAAATTCGAGTGATGAAAGCGAAAACGTAAACTGGGCCGATGAAAGTCGCATCCACGCCCTTTCACACCACAACTTTACATTAGCGTGACTTGCTGTTCCTCACGAGAGATGCACATGGTTGCCTAGTGATTACTCATTATCTGACAATTTCGAACAGTGCAAAACGCCCCTTACTTCTCTTCATCAATAGAAGCTTTATATTTTTTAAGGTATTGCATTTTCTTGCCCACCTGTGGCCCAAAAGCAGTCGATAAGATTTCGTCGCCGATTTTTAGCTCGTCCATGCGTTTCGTCTGGCCCATTTTAGTCAAAAGTAGAGAATCGGCACTGAAGCAGGCGGTGGGGCCCACTCCGACAGGAGCGACGGCTACGCCTTGAGCCACTGCCGGTGCGAATACAGCTGGTGCGCTGCCGATAGCGCTCTGAGCGAAAAACGGCGCTTGCGGCGGACCCTGTGGTGCTGGTGGAACTTCCGGTGGCGTGGAAATGATAGAGTCGATCTCTTGCTCGACAATCGAATCGACTAAAAATTTCAGTTGATCATATAATTATTCAGAATGCATCGTTAGATATGCACCAAGCTTAGGTTCAGATGGAAGGAGACTTGGGATGCGAGTACTCATTCGCCTCTCAACCGGTTGAAACCATAATTTTATACAGTGGAACCCGGATAAGTGCAACCCGGATAAGTGCACAATCCGGATAAGTGCACAAAATTTTCTTGCCGCATCGATGTGCACTTATCCGGGTTCCACTGTACATTATAAACCTAAACTGTTTAGTGACAATGTGACGGGGCGGTGCCCACCCCACGGTCTTCAGCGTTGGCCCAAGAGACATTTAGATAGTATTAAAACACTTAAATTAAATAAGTATGCTCCCACTATCCAAGCGATTCGGAAGCTGAAACACGCGGGCATTGCACAAACATGTTCATATAATTAAAACGTACCTTTATTGAACTCCTCTTCTGGATCGGGCGGGCAAGACATCCTGCGAGTCGTTACTCGATACTGCACTCTGAAAATAGAGTATTATAGAAAGCTATTACGTTTTGCTTTGCCACTAACAAGACTTCTCCAAATTCAGACTATGCATAGCAGCAACTAGAATATCCTTACGGCAACTAAATTGGTCAGTGAGCAATCATCAGAAGAACGCCGCCGCGTCTTCTACCACTATAAGACAAATGTCTTTCATAGTTTGAAATGAAACATATGGGAAGTTCCTCGCATTTCAGTCTCAATGTAACTTGGATGAATTTGAACAAATAAAAACTGGGAGATTACTTTTGACTGGGACTGATGATTTGTTGGACGTTAGAGATAACGTCGAATGCCGTTTGACGACCGTTGGTCAGGACTTCGCCACCGACGAGCGCTTCGTTTTCGCCAATCACCGTGCCGCCGAGCACAGTCGACTGAGCCATTCCAGAATAAGTACAGCATTGAAATTTCGTCGGTCTATAATATCCACTTGTCATTCACTACAGCACACGATTTATTTTCTCGTGATAATTCGGCCATAATATTCTAAATTGATTACGGTTTACAAGGCGTAGTCTAGGGTTTAATGATTTTTGCTTGGGTGCAGCGTACACCCTAAGTATGAGTATACGCCTAACCTTTCAAAAGACAGGGCAAAAAATATATTCAAATATTCATTTCTGTGAGATGCTAAAAATCAATCGATCATGCTGTTTATGATTAAACTGCTTAGAGTTTTCATGTTTCAAGGTCGTATTACCTAGACATTACGATCTCTAATTTTCAAAGAACTATGCCTGAGCTGCATGTTTTCACTCCGAAAAAGAGAACAACAAACCCCTTGCCATCCTTGCTCCCACCGATGCCGCCAACCCATTCGTTAAGGCCGGTACACGTCAATGATGACGCCACATCTTCGCAAACCTAAGCATAGAGATACACAGTTAATCAGCACTTATCCTGTACGTTCGCGATTGAATTGCGCTAGGGATCGCGGAGATGAACTGAGAAGGATATGAGTTCATAACGGCCGACTCCGACCAAGGTTCAGCGATAATTTTGGCTCTTCTCAAAAATAACTACGCGCAGTCTTCAGATGGTTACATAGTGAAGACAACCAATATGAATAAACCAGAAATTTTTGACTCGGTGTAGTATAAATGTATATTTTAACGCATCAGGATAGTGTGAAGAGTTGGTAGTATTTCCTTCATTTTTTTCTTATACAAATGAAACACTTAAAAATATATTTAAACAAAAAAAGAAATAGCATCGACATACCGCTTTCTGTCTGGGAGCCGTCTTCTGCCGAAATCGAGGTCGCTGAGCATCGTTATCTCTAATGAATCCGTCCTTCCGATTCGCTGTCTCATCGCTTGGATTGAACTCGCTATCTTTGTGTTGATGTGCTTCCGTGCCTCCTTCTTCGCCTAAATAAACAACTTTGCAATAATCGAGTATACAATATTGCAGACTTTTAAAGGAGATATTCACTCACACCTAGTTCTGGAAATGAATCGTCGTTTACTATTAGGTGCATATGATAAGTACGTTTAATGATGTGATTAGGTACATTTTTTCTATCAAGTAAAGAAAACTGTTAAACAATAAATGTGCAGAAATACGGTATGAATGCAAATATGATTACCTCCAAAGCAGCTCGGCACGGCACAACCTAGGGAGACAGCGCCCGATGGTAGCACTTCGAGACGAAATGGCACCGCACCAGTACCGCAAGAGGACGCTTGAACAGATTCTATTTGCAAAATGATAAGAAGAGCGTTGAATATCACAAACCGAAGCATTATTTGATTCATAATCAAACCGAGTAATCGGTGAAAGAAAGATTCACGTTTCTAAATTGAAGAAAAATAGAAACGCCCTTAATGTCTAGACTCAGATTAGTTCGTTGAAGTAGATACTATATTTGTAATAACCTGCTTTTGTGTCCAACGGACTTGAACTTGTACTCAGTTGAGAAAAACAAAGGGTCGCATTTCATTGCAAGTTTGCGCATTGGCGTGATTAACTGTTTGTCTCACTCGCCACAGCGGTTTTATGTTTGTGAGGTCTCATTTCATTCTTGCGACATCAGACAAACGATACGACAGATGACTGTCATTATTTTCAACGTAGATAATGAGTTCATTAACCGTTGATGGAAAAATTCGCCTTCCTCATAGAGTTGCGCCACACAGTACGAAGTAAATGATATTCTCTAATTAATTCGCTGACAGAGTTTTCGGTCACCGCTCATGCTTTTTGTGCAGTATTTATCTGCTAGCGACTTCTTAGTGAGCCACACGCTAGGTTTAAGTTTAGCGTCATTGAAAACGCCTTGTTCGGTTGACCTTGTTGCTGGTAGAGCGTGGATTATTGTGTGTAATGCGAAACTGTTTTGTAACAAATTTTATAGTTCGTGGTCGATAGAGGCGCGAAATTAGGCCGGATTTGCTTCACTTTTCTGCAGCAGCTCCTGACAGCATCCCATTCGACTTGCGCGTTGAAGTTGGGTCGTCAATTATGACCAGAAACGATTGCTAATGTTCTTGTCGAGCCGTGATCTTAGGAATGTCCATTCTGTCGGCTACACTATGGACATAACTGGTTGATCACGCATCAGAACACGTTCCACGGTGTCAGCATTTTCGTCAGCGGTCGTGGTCGATGGTTGGCCACTTCAGGGTGCATTTTCAAGGGTACATGTTACTCCATTATATTCAGCCATCCTCTTTGCAACGGTCTGGTATGATGGAGCAGAGTCCTTGCAAACACTTTCCAGCTCCTTATTGATTGTAGTTGCATTGAGGCCTGTTCGAGTGAACAGCTTTATGGCTGCTCGATGCTTAATGCTCGGCACTTTTCGAATATGGGCAGACGCGGTTGTTGAAACTGATTCTATCGTATACTGTAAATGAATCCATTCGGCCACAAGTGAGTGGGTGAGCAAGATTAAGAAGGTGCGTTCTGCGCAGTTGTGTAAAGTGATTTTGCACCCAGTTCGATAACAGTTGCACGACCTTTCTTGGCACTCTCATAAGTTTAATGATTGTTTCGTTGAAAAAATCGTCGATTCCCGCTCTTGTCCATCCCGCAACCCATTTGTTGTGCTGACGATTTGACTAATCACATGTCTCGTTTGTGTTTGGCGTCTTTCAACTCGTCTGATTTGGTTGGTCTGGTTGCAGGTAGGGTAAGCATGTCGTGTCTAATGTTAAGTTAATTCTGAACCATAATTACACCTTCTGAGGCGTTTCTGAACGAAATAGACGTTATAAACTAATAGTATACGCTTTTCAGCATCCCACTCAATATCTTGCGTACTTTATTGCAGAGAGCAATGGAATACATAGTTTCTTCAGCATTTTGCGTGGTAGTTAGCATTAAAGTAAAGAGGAGCGCTATTTTCAACGAGACTTATTTATCAATATATCGTTTAGTACTGTAAACCTATAGGGTTGAATTGATTTAGTAGAATATCTTGTTTTCTTTAAGGAATTCATGCGCTCTTCGGTTGAAAGAAAGCGAATTTCTTTGCTATTAAAATTCGTCCAGTCTACACATTTTTTGTCTCAGTATGTGATACACCCTTGTATTGAATGTCATTGATTTGGTGAACATGGATTATCTACAAATTACATATATACACCAAGTTACACATAAAGAATCATTGGAACACATAAGTCATGTGAGCATGAGAAAGTTCTTAACTGATACAATCTTGCTCAATGCCTGGAGAGCAAAGGCATTTTTACACAAAGCCACGAATATCACCTCACATCGCGATTTTCACATATTCATTCAGATTAGCATACTTAACTAGCCTACTTAACTACTCGCTATTGCGTTTAAACATCACACTGAACGCGTACTCAAAAGAACAATTATTATGACTACTTGCTTGTTCATGCTTTATATCCATCATATGCAAAACATGACAAACCGTCCATAACTTAGTAGCAAGACTTAGGGGCAATAACATCCTTTGGCTGCACATGCAGCACACGTTCCACAACAGATATCGGTTACAACAGAGTAAGTACCGTCAGTTGCAAAGGTAGTCGACTTTGTCATCTTTATTGCGCTCTAACGATTGCTCCTGAATTTGTCGACTGCGGTCTTTGTAATGTCCAACTCTTAGAATTCATGAAAGGGTTCAGACAGATCAGTAATAGTTGTTGATCCGCGATGCAGAGGCGCGCTCTACAGTAATGCGTAAACTCGAGAATTTGCGCACCTAGTTCGATTACAGTTGCACGACCTTTCTTTACATCTTGATACATTAAAATCGTTAATCAATCGTTGATGACTTGTGTACAACAGCTACCAAGTTCACTAACGTTGCCTAGTTTCATTGGCGGTGGTGGTGCAAGTGTCCACGACCTCCTTTGTCTGTCTATACACACGACTGAAATGGATTCTGAAATCACTGTTCAAGGTAACTGCTCTACACAGCTGACTTCTGTTATCACCGTTCTACTCAAGAGGCATGGAAGGCCGCATCATCTTCTTCGTGACGGTGGTCGTCTTGTTGCTGTTGGGCGATCAATTTGTTGAAGATAGCGAAGGGTGCGTCGCGACGGTGCCGATGGACGAGATCGTAGGAATTTTACTGATCTTTATACCCACAGCGTACCTTACCTTTCAATGCCTTATTGTTTAAGACCCTCGCGCCCACTACTGCTCCATGCTTGCCGCGATGCCCGTCTTGTGGCATGAGTTGCGCACCTGTGTCACTGTGCAATTTGGTTGTCGCCGATTGGGTACCGGTCTTCTCTCCAGCGTCAACTCAAGGTTTGTACTTTGGCGTTTTAATTGAAATAAGGCTCTATGTGTGCGTCTGTCTTTAAAATGTTATGGTTGGTATACTATTTCCGCTTAATTGATGACACTCTGAATTCAAAAAACCTTCTCAAAGTCAAATCTATAGGTGAAGTTTTCTATTTGACTTTGACACTATTCTTACTGAAGCGAAAATAGTATGCATCAGATAATACAAAAGCATAAGAAATTTCATAATATCTACAGTGATAATCGTGCAAATCGATCACATTGCTTGGCTATAATAAAACTCACGGTTTCAGCACCAGCAGACTGCGTAGTTTTTCCGGGAACTACTAATCCTAGTACTCCTCCGCCAAATTTTAATCTTGGACTAGTCAACTGTGCTAATAACGGAATTATGACTGCCTGCGTCAGTGGCACTGCGAAGAACCTTCCATCGGGCAAATGGGAGGCGACTGGACTTGGTCCGGTGAGAATAGGATTAGTGTCGTACTGCTCATCGCCGATGGACTGCATAATTCTAATCACTAATCGCAACAATGCCCCTTTCACTTTTACCTATCAGGACGGTCCCATTGCACCATACACATTCCCCGTCAACGGACTTCCCTTAACAACTGACGGTACTTATTTTATAGTAACCGATATCTGCTGCGGTACTTGTGCTGCATGTGTAGCTAAAGGATGCAATCCACCCGAAAAGCCCTGCTATTGAGTTAGGGACATTTTGTGATGAGTTTAGGAGGCTTATACAAAGAATGAACAAACAAGTAGGCCTCACAATCGATCTTTTGAGTACGCGTTTGAGTAAGTGAGCGTTTGCAACACAATACCAAGCAGTCCAGCAGGCTAATTAGAGTGTGCATGTAGGAATGAGTATGTGAAAGTCTCGGCATGAGATGATATTTACAGCTCTGTGTAACAATGCATTTTGCCCGCGAGGAAGTGAATGAAATTGTTTTAGATAAGAACTTTCTCATACGCACACGATCCATGTTTTTTATCTGTCGCTTTGTGTGCAGTTTGATGTATATTTATATAACATTGAGCGAAATTATATTAGACAAGAACTGCTCATCCAGATAATGCTCTTACAATTCACGTATTTCAATGAATCTTTGTGTGCAACTTGATGTATATATGTAATATGTACATAATCACTGCTCACCAAATGAACGATGTTCACTGAGAGACCAGTATCACATTCCGAGACAAAAAATATGTAAACTGGACGAATTTCAGTCGCAAAGAAATCCGCTTTCTTTCGACCGGAGAGCGCATGAATTCTAAAAGAAAACATGACATTCTACAAAATCAAACCAACCATAGCGGTTTACAATGCTAAACGATAAATTTACTAATAAGTCCGGTTGAAAATCGCGTTTCTTAATACTTTAATGCTAACTACCACGCAAAATGCTGAAGGAACTATGTATTCAGTTGCTCTCTGCAGTAAACACGCAAGATGATGAGTGAAATAATGCACAGTACACACATTAGCTTACTACGTCTCTTTCAACCAGAAACACCTCAGTGGGTGTAATCATGCTTCCGAATTGACTTTGAATTAGACACGACATGCTTACCCTACCGAAAACCTGATCAACCATTTCAGATTAGTGGAAGGGGGCTAAACACAGACGAGACAGGCGACGAACTAAATCGCCAGCAAAACAAAAAGATTGCGGGATAGACAGGGGCGGGAATCGACAATTCATCCAATGAAGTATACATTAACTTATGAGAGTGCCAAGAAAGTTCGTCCGACTGTAATCGAACTGGGTGCAAAATCACTTTACACAACTGCGTAGGGCGTGCAAATTTAATCCCGGTTCACCAACTTTTGGCCGAATGGAATCATTTGCAGTATACGATAGAATCAGTTCATACAACCACGTTTCCTACGTTCCAAGTATGTTGAACATTGAGCATCAAGCAATCATAAAGTTGTTAATTCAGAAAGGGCGCAGTGCAACCGATATTGATAAGAAGGTGGTAAATGTTTGCAAGGACTCTGCTCCATCATACCACTCAGTCGCACAGAGGATGGCTGCATATAGTGAACCGACATCTACTCTTGAGAATGCACCCTGAAGTGGCCATCCGCCGACCACGATCGCTGATGAAAACGCTGCACCGTGGAACGTGTTCTGATGCGTGATCAACCAGTTCTGTTAATAGTGTAACCGACAGAATGGACATTCCTAAGATCACGGCTCGACAAGAACATTAGCAATCGTTTCTGGTCATAATTGACGACCCAACTTCAACGCGCAAGTCGAATGGGATGCTGTCAGGAGCTGCTGCAGAAAAGTGAAGCAAATCCGGCCTAATTTCACGCCTCTTTAGACCACGTACCATAAAAGTTGTTAAAAAAACAGTTTCGCATTGCACACAATAATCTACGCTCTTCCAGCAACAAGGTCAACCGATCTAGGCATTTTCAATGACCCGAAACATAAACCTAGCGTGTGGGTCGCCAAGTAGTCGCTAACATATAAATACCGCATGGAAAGCACGAATGGTGATCGACGATTCTTTCCATGAAACAATCATTGAATTTCTTTTACTTCGTACTGTGTGGCGCAATTCTATGAGGAAGGCGAATTTTTCCATCAAAGGTTAATGAACACATTATCTACGTTGAAAATAATGACAGTCATCTGTAGTATCGTTTGTCTGATATCGCAAGAATGAATTGAGACCTCACAAACATAATACCGCCGTGGCG